>JALLBJ010000012.1:0-99420 GCA_036940105.1 Skeletonema potamos
CCCTTTATAATGACGGTGTGCCTGGGTGGGTCTTCGTCACTGTCGGCATCAGGGTTCAAGTTGTGTCATGTCCTCCTTCAATAGTGTGTTATGTTCAACTTTGTAGTGTTCCATTCTATCGATGACTGATCGGATCCACCCCTGTATTGCGTTAGTCTTTTCATTGGCAGGAGTATTTGGAAGTACCTCATTGATGCGAGAGATTTCTTGATTCATTTCATCTTTCCAACTCTCCAACAGCAAAGAGGAGACGACTTTGTTGTGCATTCCCCCCACAAGATCAACTAATTTTAGAATACTCCCAGTTTGAGTTGATTATTGTCATTGACAACAAACATGTTGTCTTTCAACGGGATGGTAACGCACCACAGAAAGGGGCAGTGAAAGAATGCAAACGCCCCCATTGTCTCAACGCAAGGCAGTTCCACATCGGTTAGCTGCTTACAACCATGAAATGCCCATGCTCCAATAGTTCGAACAGATGGCATTTTAATCTTTTGCAGAGATTCACATCCGCTGAATGCATCATATCCAACTGTTTCAAGCTTGTCACCAAAATTGACATCTGTCAATGCACTACAACGAGTTTGCCTGATACTGATGATCGATTTCCTCAAAGTGACATGTGCGGGACTCATGTCACTTTAAACCCGCCAGCTGTATGGTGGGTACCATTACATATTGAAACAGCACTCCTGGGGGGGGGCCCCTGGGGGGGGGCGCAGCCCCCCTACAAGCGTGGCCTTTAGCTTGGCTTCCTTTGTCGTGGAGTCCCCATCCTCAAAAAGTGATTACAGACAGACACGATGGAAGGATGGAAGAGATTCCGACTAGCCCTTAGCCATAGGTACTAGTAAGTACTACTTACCTAAGGTAAGTCCTAAGTCTTACTTACTATGTTGACCTCTAGCCCTCCTTACCTATGTCCGGTCGAATTCCAACGTCAAAGCTTTGTGTTCCCCTTTTCATCGCAACCATGACAGATAGACAGATATTGCGGCCGCCAGTCATCATAGCTTACAGACGAAGCAACTGACAGAGTGAACAGCAGCAGCGCCCTACCAAGCAGCGCAGAATCTCATGACTCATCCAGGAAGCTCAGGCAAGTGGTGATGGTGATGGTCAAAGTGAATCACACTCACACTCACAATCAAGGCATCATGGAGAGTGTAGAAACAACTTCTCTGCTACCGGCTGGTAGCCACCTACACGAGAAGAAAGAAAACAGATACACATCTTCTTTCCCTACTGCTTTGGTGGGAGCAGTTGCAATAATCGTCGTTGCAACTTTCTTTCGAGGAGAAGGAGACAACCTGTTCCATTCAAGAACACGGGCACACTTGCCTTCAACAATATCACCATCATTCCCATCAGACTTTGTCTGGGGCGCTGCAACGTCATCCTTTCAAATTGAAGGTGCTGCATCTGAAGGTGGCCGCGGCGCATCGATTTGGGATACTTTTTGCAAAGAGTCTGAAGAGCACTGTAATGGAGACACGGGAGATGTTACAGATGATCATTACCATCGTTGGAGACAAGATGTTCAACTAATGAAATCACTGGGACTAAAAGCATACCGTTTTTCAATCTCATGGTCGAGAATCCTCCCCATGGGTGTGGTAGATTTTAAGACAGGAGATGATGATACAAACATTCAAGGTGTCAATTACGAGGGAGTTCAGTTCTACAACAAATTAATCAATGAACTCCTTGAGTCCAACATTGTTCCTTTCGTTACATTATACCATTGGGATCTTCCGCAAAACTTGCAAGACAGATATAGAGGATGGGAAGATCTAAAAATCATTGATGATTTTGCAAACTACGCTAGAGTTTGTTTCCACTTCTTTGGAGATCGTGTCAAGCATTGGATAACAATCAATGAGGGTTGGACTGTCGCTATTCACGGCTATGAAGAAGCAAGCAACGCCCCGGGTTTGTTGGGGAAGGATATTGGAGGAATGGGTGATCCATATCTGGTCGGCCATCACTTGCTACTTGCTCATGCAACTGCAGTGGCAGTGTTCAGAGAAGAAGGATATTACAATGATGGGAAGTCGGTCATTGGTATTTCCAACTCTGGAGACTTTCGTTTTCCACTGAATTCTGAAAGCGTGGATGATCAAGAGGCTGCAACTCGATCGATTGAGTTCCAACTTGGGTGGTTTACTGATCCTTTATACGTTGGAGACTATCCAAAGTCCATGAGAGACATTCTTGGGGATCGCCTTCCAAAGTTTTCTTCAGATGAAATGAAATTAATCACAGGCTCAGCTGATTTTCTTGGCCTCAACCATTACTCGTCTGCAATGGCATCAAAACCCGCAAAGTCATCTCAGTGGGGTGGCTACTGGGCAGATCAGTTTGTTACTTTGAGCGATGATCGCTCTTGGGAGAAGACAGCGATGGGATGGAACATTGCTCCCGAAGGAGCAAAAGGCATCTTGCTTTGGATTGCGAACCGATACAATAGTCCCAATATATACGTGACGGAGAATGGCGTTGCTTGTCATGGGACAAATTTTGAGCAATCAATACATGACACTGAACGGATTGAGTATTTGGCAGGATACATCAAAGGATTTGGGGAGGCAATAGCGGAAGGGGTCAAATTAAAAGGATACTTTGCATGGAGTTTATTCGATAACTTCGAGTGGCAGTATGGACTTTCAAAGCGCTTTGGAATTGTCTATGTGAATTATACCTCGCTTGAGCGCACCCCAAAAGATTCGGCTAAATGGTACAAAGCTGTTATTGAGAGCAATGGCAATAAACTATTTAGCAACCCCTCCTAATTTGGATCCTAAGGCAGGAAGCATGACTCCATGAACACAGTCTGTTTCATCAAGGCAATAACATATCCAGAAAGCGATAATTCTTGTTTTTTGCCCTAACTTCTGCCACATCATCATACTTTATTGTATTCCGCCCCTTCATTTTGCAACTCTCCAAACTTTTCTCTGTAAACTCCTTCAAAAAAAGGCCAGTTGCTGCCGTGACCATGATTGCTGCGTCATTTTGAATGATATTAATGTCAGGATCTTGTTGCATTATTTTCTTGACTGTACGAAATGGCACAAAAAGTCCCTTGGCAGCAGGTTGTCGCTTCTTCGCAGATGATTCGGGCGATGACACTGCTTTTCGCTTTCCAGCTGATGATGGCGTGGAGGTTGTTTCATCTGATGTATTTTTTTTCTTATCTGATGGTTTTGCCGATGATGACGCTTGTGCTACTGCATCAGCATTCCCTTCCTTTTCATCATCTGCGGCGTCATCATCAGATAGGCTACCAGAAGCCACTATGGACGCCACGGGGATTGAATCATCATCATCTTCGTCATCATCATTATTTTCTGTATCGTCGTCATCGTCATCATCGTCGTCATCATCATCCTCAGTGGGTAAATCGTGGCTTTTATCGAGGCTGTCAACATCTCCGCTCTTAACATCCGACGTATCCATGGAGGCGTTGTCCTCGTCGCTACCGAAAAAGGAACCGCGCTGCGCAGATGCTGACATTTTCTTATAAATAATATTCACGGGCAAGTAAGAGGCGAGGTTTTGATGAAAGTATTCTCTCTATTACTATTTGAGCGGCTTTTATTGGAACATATATGGTAGTAGTAATTTATTTGCAATGTGAGTTTGCCTTGCCATTTGCCGCATGGACCGCATGCTCCCGGCGGCTTTTAGGTGGGGCAGATTTCGGCCCCTTCGGTCATGAAAACAGAACGAACCACCAGGCAGCTCCGGATGGTTTGGTCAACGATACGTGTTGAAGCTCATGAATATTTTTGAGTTTGAATAAGTTATGGAGGATGAAGGGGAGTTACTTTCACTTCAGAGTCGCACCTCGCTTTCTTGAATTGAGTGAAAGCAAGATCCAATGCTGGCTATGGGTTCTAACACTCGGCTGAAACATTTAGTTCCCACGGAATCTCTTATCTAAAAGAAGGAAGCTCGGCACAGACATAGCTAACAAAACCCTACATATATACTATAAATGAATCAAATAAAGAATACATCAGCCGTCTAGTGATCCTCAACAAAATCCAACCCTTTCGCTGTATTTGTGTCCACAAAGGAAAAGACATCCCCAAACGCTGTCTGAAATAGCCGTCCAGTATTATACTTTGCCACTTCTGCCATCGTTTTCTTGAAAATGATATCCATGAAGCGATCGATCGGAATTCCCACCACTGGCAAACCCGTGTTGGGATCACGAGCAGACATTGAAGGGGACATTTCCGCCGAAGTTAGGGCTAGTTCAAAGATGACAATCGGGCGGCTCCATCCTGAGATATGCCTATCTATACCTCCCTTCTCGGGTGATTCTATTGTGGTTTCTTCAACTTTTCCTACTAGAACTTCTTTTGTAAAAATGCGTCCCTCGCGTAGCATCAACGACCCAACACGAATGTACTCCGGTGAAGGCGATGACCATCCTTCTTTCTTAGGAGGCGGTTTTTGAAGGAAACCAATTTGATGCTTGATATCTGACACATTTTGCTCGACCACTTTGCCCAGAGCATTTCCCAATGACTTTACCTTGTTTTTCTGCCGCGCCCAATCCTCGTTACAGTCACTCCCTCCTCTTGCAAAAGGAGAAGCTGGTGACTTCGAGTGCAGCTCTTTCAAGTTCTTAACCCAGCTATCCTTATGACTTATTAAGGCCGACTTGAGCCCTTTAGAGCCACCCTCACCAGCAGCCTTCCCAAGATTTGATACGGTTCCAACTAACTTCTCTATGATTTTATTTGCCTCATCTTCCTTCTCCCTCAAAGGACTGACCACATCACGGCCACTTGCAGCATCTCCTCTCTGCTCTTCTGTATCCAACCCTTGTGGCTTGGTGGCATCCATCACATCCGCATAGTTGTTGTTTTTGACAGACTCTGAAAGAGCCTCTCTCACCTTTCTCTTGTTATATTCTGCCATGATTGGCACATGATCCGGAATGTCCAAGCTTGCATCCAACAAGTGAAAATTAAATATATTTCTCCTCTTCTCTACAAACACTTGCACATCCTCCACCAATACGGTGTAGATGTCAAAGAAGTTGTGGTTCAGAATACGCCCTATGAACGGCAGCTGAATTACAGAAGCGAAATTCAATGAAGCTTCAATGCGTCCCACACGTGCTAAGCACGGTGAATCCCACTTCCAAGCATTGCGGTCCTTGTTATGTATGATAAAGTCATGCACAACGACTTTACCTCTCCACAGGTCAACCTGGGCATCGGATAGAGTTACCAATGCACCGTTCATTTGTTTGGAGACTTCCTCTTCTGCGAATTTGATGGCGTAACGCCGTAATGCCCCAGATTGGTGGAGGAGCGATATTAACGCGGTCGAGATAAAGACAAATCGTAGGATCAGCAGCGATATAAAAGAGAGGTAGGGTTGTATCATCGATTGTAGCAGAGGAAGAGAGTTGGTTGCAGATAAAGCCAACACAACAGAGCACATGAAGGAATGCGAAAAGATAGGGTGTCGTGAAGGAAAAGTCGACCAATACGCAAAGTATTTGGGCGCTGGAATTTCATCGTTATCGCTGATATCTAACCGAGCTGTCGCAGCTCTTGCCGGTGGTGTTTTATCCCCGTGCGGACTTGAGACGGCCATCGTTAATTTGAGGAGTTTGAGAGGTAACTCCAAACTAACTCCAAACTCCTCCAACTTCCAGCTGAAACGACCACCGCAAGCAAATGACGAAATACACGCGACCAACAACTGTGGCTGCGGCTGGTTCAGGGTTTCGTCGTCCCTCTCTCTCGATGGTGGTTGTCAACCAACCCTCTCGCACGCAACATACAACATATGTCGGGTTTTTCTGTTTTTTCTCTCCAATTTCTCGCTCTCGCTCGTCTTCGGTCTTCGCTGTCTACCATACTCGTCCATAAAAGCGGGGTGCCCCCACCGTTGTAGAAAGTGTTGTTCAGTTGTTCAACAACATCAACTACAGTAATCATAAAACAGTCACTGTTTAACGATTCTATTATTAGTCATTAAGACAGAGTAACTGGTGTATTGTTACAGTCGCACGTCTTTTTCCAAATCTCTCCCCCACCTAAATAAATATGTCCCTGTGTGAACACATGTCCCCCCCTCAAAATCCTTGATTAATTTTTGTGATACCCCGCGCGATGAAATTACGCTGCGAGATACATCCCGAATCCTCTAAAACGCGATTTATGCTTTCGGTGCATCCACTCGTTGTCCAAACTCATCCATGTAAACCCACTCCCCAGTCTTCTCATCGATGAACTCAGTCCACTCACAATTCTGAGGAATCAATCCTTCATACAACTTAGGATCATTCGCCACCCATCCCTCCTTTCCAATAATATCCGTAATAGTCTCACCCTGTGACTCGAGAACTTCTTCCACCTCAGCACCAGGTTTGAGGCCAAGGTGTTCGCATTCCACGATGAGGGGAGGTTCTGTAAACTGATGGAGTGGTGGAGGGGATGAGAGAGTCCATTCGAGGGAGTCAGTGATTAGAGGGACGACGACATTTTCGCCTTCGGAGAGGGCGGCAAATGACCGGATGGTGGTTCTCTTGGTGGCTGTGGTGTGGAAAGAATACAAGTTTCCAAATTTTGTGAGTGGTATGAAGCAAAAATACACATGAAGTAGTGAGAGCCTTCCCCACAGATCTCAGCACTGGGTAAAAAAGAAATGAACTCTGGATCTCTCGTCCGTGATATTATATCTGACATCCCTCAATTTCCTTTCAGCTTATAGCACTATTATCCGCGATAATTAAATGAGCTATGAACGTCGTTACAATTTTGAAAGTGAACATATTTTCGAATGTCTCGGACGAACGCCGACGCCGCCGAACTTGATCCTTCCTGATGTACTGCATTATTATCCCCTTCTTTAACCGATGAAATTTACGAGTCTTGGGGTTGTTTCATCTTCGAGAAGACGATAGATTCGAAACGATCATAACTGCCGATGAAACATCGGCAGTTGCAGAGGTTTTGTTTTTCACGGCAAAAAATCGACGCCGGCATAATATTATCAACCCCAATACAATATATTTACCTTGTGAGGTGGCACACCTCGCCAATGGACGAGCAACTGATCGGAGTGAGGCAAACATCATGGAGCAAACTAATAATAACTGCCGACGATACAACGCTGAAAAACAATTTTCATCTTTCATCGAGTCTACTATGTTGGTTTGTCCGTCACCATTCCCGTTTTTCCTCCCTCATTCTTCCCTCCCCTGAGCTACCATCATACAACCTCTTAGCCAAAGTTAGCCATCAATAAATCTTCCTCTCCTCTCATTTGGTAGATATTTGCATGCATTCATGCATTGATGTACATATTTGGTGTTTGTCGTTACGAATGTCGAGATCAAATTCATCATTATCGGGAAGAGAATGCAGCAAGCCATCCGATAAGAGCCTCCGCAGGAATAGCATCCTTCGTCAGTGTACCCGACAAGCACAATAACCAAACTAATGCATCTTCCAAAAGGCATATACTTATCACCAATGGTGCGTGGCTCAGAGCTTGCCATGAGAGAGCTTGCTCGCAAGCATGGTAATGCATCTCTAACTTATTCTCCAATGCTTCGAGATCATGATGTACTCTCTGTTCATCAAATCATTTTCAGCAAGGATGAAGCAAGCAAGCAACGAAAGCATCATTTTCAGAGCTTTAAAGAGTTGGAGATTGACAAGGCAGGACGAACTGAATCGGTAGAAGAAACTGCTTATCTGCTGCATGAAACTTCCTCAACAGATATGCCGAACCTCGTAGTACAATTGTGCGGATCATCACCACAAAAACTTGGTGATGCAACCTCTGCAGTTTTGGGTATATATCATGAACACAGTGCGACACTACCATTTGGCATTGATCTCAATTTGGGTTGTCCTCAAGAGTGTGCCAAGAAAGAAGGATTCGGTGCCTTCTTAGTAGAAAAGAACAACGATGTTGCCATATCGTGTATTGTTGCCATGCGACAAGCGATTGATATATATTGTAGAAACAATAGCAGAGTGACAACCAAACCTACGCTATCTGCAAAAATAAGATTACTGGATGGTGGGATTGATGATACAATTGCATTTGCAAAGGAGATGAAGTCTGCTGGGATAGATTTTCTGGCAGTTCATTGCCGAAGGAGGGAAGAGAAACATAATGGACAGCCAGATTGGGATGCAGGAAGAGAAATAGTGGAAGCTTTGCCTGATCTGCCTGTTGTGTTAAATGGAGGAATATCTTGTTACAGAGATGTCACTTTAGTTATGGAAAGAACAAACTGTCATGGAGTGATGGTAGCAACTGGCTACCTTTCAAATCATCAAGCATACAACTCCAATATACAATTGGGAACAGGCATCGACGATAAGTCATCAACTGTGGAAGTAGCTTCTCAGTATTTGGACTTGGCCGAGATATATCCACCACCCAGCTATCTGTACATTCAAAAACATCTACGTTGGATCTTTCGTAGTAGCTTGCAGCCAGAAAATGACCCCTCATTCAATGCATCAGATTGGAAAGATTGGAGGGTAAAGATGTGGGCATTCTTAGTTCGTCCATATCTGAGAAGCTTAGTGCAGTTTCGTGGATTTTTAGCTCTTTATGTACAGCAAAGCGGCGACAAAGATCGTGTTCCTGATTCAATCCTTCGTCTGGTCTCTGATGTAACATTTGGATCTGTGAAAAAGGCGGGGAAGCGTACTGCAAGAGAAATGTAATACATCTGTTCATATTGGAGTTAAGTTCGTTAAGTTTCGCATTTAGTTCCCTTTTGGATCTAAGTAATAATGAAGTTATATTCCACTCAATAATCGCCAACGGCCAGTAACAGATTTCTTTTGGTGTACTTGAGGTCCAAAACCGACACATTGTTTGTCTGAAAGACTTTAGTTGGAGCTCTCGTCCCAGGTCTAGCTTGTTCGAGTACAGACAAAGGATTTGCCACTGTCTGAAGGCCATTGCTAATAGATGATGTTGCCGACGGCCCTCGTGTAGCAGCAAAGTAGTCTGGGTTCGAGAGGTGATTTCCTGCACCTCTTACATCCCAGATTCGGACGCAGTTGTCTCCAGAAACAGCAAGCGCTGCTCCACACGAACTAAACGCCATGGACTGGATACTTCCTTCCACCTGACCAGGAACCTGCTCTGGACGGAGTTCATTTACCAATCTTCCATTGCCAAGGTCCCAAATTCGTACAACATTATCGTGTCCAGCACCTGCGACATATCTTCCAGAAGGTGACACCCTAACCAAATTCAAACCTCTGGCACTTCCTGATAGAAGTCTCACACACCGACCGGTTTGAATATCCCACATTCTGCAAGTCTTATCATCACTTGCCGTCACTACGTAGTTGCAGTTGGGGTGCCATGTGACACAATTCACATTCGGGCTGACATGACCACTTAATATACGCACGGAAGTGCACCGATCCGTTGCAAAAATCCGCGCGGTAAAATCAGAGCCAGCTGTAGCAAAGTAGTATCCGCAAGGAGCAGACGAAACAGACCAGACAGGCGTTGCAGGTGCATGACCTCTATAGACAGCCAAAGCAGCACCGCCAACCTCGACTAGTGATTCAGCTTTTGAACCTGGAACTTCAACAGTGCTGAGAGATGTACTAGTCACCCCACTAGAGCTGTTTTTTTGTTGCGATACATTCGATAGCCGACCATATGGACCAACTGCTTGGGTGTCCCATAAACGAACCGTGCCATCTCCGCCGGCACTGAGAAGAGTTCGACCATTTCGCGTCCAATCGACATCAAACACTGGGAAGCCGTTCTTGTGTCCCAGAAGTACCATTGATGGTTCCCCCAAAGATGCTACACCAGCGCTTTCATTCTTCGTCGAAGACGACCGATCTAACGAAAATATTCGCACTGCTGCATCATCACACCCAACAGCCACCTTCCTTCCATCTGGAGGACAAATTGATGCAGAAGTTATTCCAATATTGGGCTCTGCCCAGGGTGCACCAGCACCAGCATCCGCTTCGGAAGATGAACAGAGCGATCCTAAGAGAATGGACGGTGACAAAGGATCAGCGACTTGTATTTGCTTCGATTTTGAAGACAAAAGCCCCGCTTCATACTCGCGCTTCAACTCTAACGCCTCCAATCGACGAAATCCATTCACCAACAGTGCCCTATTAAATTCAACTGCCGATCGAGCTTCGGCATCGGTACCCTCTCCTTCCTCAGGTCGGTACTTTGGGAAAGGCAGAGCTTCTGAATGAGTGAGAATTGACCGAGCCAACTTGTGCTGAGGTTCTGATCCATCCACGCCAATAGCATTAATATCTTCTCCAGCCTCGATGGCACGTGCTATCGGGTGAATGGGAGCAGCCCATCGAACCTTCTTGGCATCTTTCCCCTCATTCTTTTCACGGCCGTCCATATCTTCTAACAAAGCCGGGGGGCAAAAGGGCATCGGATCTCTCTTCTCGACAATCAAATGACAACGACTTTGCAATAATGAACTCATTGGGAGCAACTCATCTCGGGAGGACAAGAATCCTGACAAGAGATTAAATGTCTCGGTACTAATGGACAGATTCCATTTCATCGCCCGAACTTTCCGTATAAACACATTCGTTGCTAGTTTCGCCGCTAGGGAGGTATTCGTATCTGTCAACTCCTGCACCTTGCGTTTAATCCGTGATAAATTTTGACTAAGCTTACCATGGTTGTGCTCATGCTCACGCAATCGTCGTTCCTCATCCGTCCCACTTGCAAATTGAGCCGGATTCATCTGTTGCTGTTGTCTCATTGCACCCAGTGCCTTTTCAATATCAATCTTCTTCTTTTGAAAAGTTGCCGAGTGGTTATTTAATGATTTGATTTCAGCCGATATGAGGCTTTGAGATGTCACAGCATCGTTTAATTCGACAATCATTTTGGTAGAGTTGCATTTTTCCATGTCGGCAATTTCCGATGGGTGGATCTGGTCGTATAAATGACGATATGTATCCAATAATGCCAGGGCTGTGTGTTCTAATCCACATGCGAGGAGTTCACAGTAGGTATGTACCATGAGAGGGAAGGATACATTTAGCAATTCTGGTTTTGACGACGGGGGTAACAGAATATGGTGTCCCAATGATTCGACAGAAGGTATAACTGCAGTGGCACCCAATGGAAGGGTGACTTGTTCCACCGTTTTATTTGCCGCGGCTGCCAATGAATGCTTCACGAGGTTGGCAAGACCCTCATGTGGACGATGATTGCCTCCATTGTCATTGGAATCTGATGACGGACGACTCCTCGCAATGGGATTGGCAGGATCATCCGGCAATGATAAAATCCACGTTACCAAACAGGTAAAGCCCTCAATATATCTTCGTGCCTCATCTCGAACTTCTGCGGATGCCAATAATTCCTCCTCGTCTTCTTCCTCCACATAGTCGTCCTCATCTTTCATTTCAGCATCCTCCTCCTTCCCGTCAGTTTCCTTCTCCTTCTTCCTATCCTCCTCCCTCCCCTCCAAAAGAAATCGTGTGACCTTCCGATGCACCAATGGGGGTGCATATCCAACACCCCAAAGTGTAATTCCTGGTGATGCATCCAGATCATATCCGTAACCACCACCTGTTGCGGCGGCGAGGGAATTGTTGATGGTCTCATTATTGCCAGTCGAAGCAGCAACAACAGTAGCTGCACTGTTGTTGTTGTTGTTGTCAGTAATGTTATCATCTGAGGTTCCTTTATTGACATTATTCTCTGCAATGACCATGACAGCATCATCATCCAAATCAGCATCTTCGTCCACATTGTAATCAATCGGTGGTAATTTCTTCTTTGTTTCTCCACCACCACCTTCCCCCCCAGCCGCAGCAGCAGTTGCATTATCCTCGCGCTTTCTCTTGCCAGATGTACCATCAGCGTCACTCTTTAACTTTTCATTTCGCTCCAATTGTAATATTTTGGATAATTCCGAGGCTGCACTTGTCATTCCATATTTGTTTAGAAATTCCATAACCACCGCTTCTTCCGATTGAGATGGCTTTTGTTCATTGTTGTTATTATTATTATTATTATTGGCGGCGACAGTGGTTGGAGAGCTGGGTTCACTGCCAAGTTGTTCCGAGGCGGCATCGGCGGCGGCAGCGGCAGCGGCAGCAGCAGCGGATAATGCGCCACCCCCGCCGGCTGTGGTGGAGGTGGTGGATTTGTCATCATCGTTTGTAGTAGCATTATTTGGGTCGGCGCTGGCAGATTTGGCAGAGGATGACTTAGTCATATTGGTATCTTCTTTTTTGGTGGCGACGCCTACTCCGCGAGTGGCCCTTCGGCGTGGTGGCATGGCGTATGGTGGTTTATGCCGTTCCAACGAGATAAGGGAAGTCTCTAGAGTGTAGCTTCAGTTTCACTTATTATCTCAGCTTCGATTCATAGTAAGGTGTTCATCTTCAATCATTGTATTCATATGTCACGTCCGCATCTGTCCTTAATTTTTTGTCTCTTTTCTCTTCAGTTGACGTATCGTCCACATACATAGGATTTAGTACCGTGGATTGCGCCATCCTGATGAAAAGCCGCACGCTGATAGGATACTGCACCGAGACCCCGCCAACTAAACTGGCAGCAATGCCAATTTGAGATTCATTCTAACAATCTTGCCTTTCCTCATTGTATGAGTAATTATTAGTATCGTTGCTGTTATTGGACGTATGATTGGCATTGTCACTACAAGACAACGCGGCACTCATTTTTAGACGATCAGTGGTTGTGAACGGCTTATATCACACCGTCGTGCATAACATATATTCGGGCAAGATTCTTCGGACCCGGAAACGGAATATTTCGACCTTCGTTAGGCGAGCTCACCACCCTTCAAACAATATATAAACTATGTCAACCACGCCGATGGACGAGGACGCACCATCAAGGTGCATGGAAGCATCAGTAGCAGGTGATGATGATGCACCCCCCTCTCCTTCCTCTATGGATTGGGTCAAGGTTGATGAGGATGATACAACGGCAGCCACTAGCACCGCTGCTGCTAAAGCTGCTGCCGCTAAGGAGACGAGTGTTGATCAATCTTCGTCTTCTTCTTTAAAGTCGATGATCGATACGTTTGTCGATGAATCTTCTACCAAAGCAAACCTGCCAAAGCAGCACAACAAGAATTTCAACAGAACTTTGATGAATATTCTTTTGGATCATCCAGCGATGAAGACGATGATCAAGAAGAAAATGGGTTGGAGAAAATGGCAGAAGTCTCCTTAGATACAACATTCGACATGCACATGTTACAAACAAGTATTGAAAAGAGTGCCGACGCTCTCGATCTTGTATGTAATAAGGAAGTTATTATGGTCGTGGGTAAAACGGGTGTTGTCAAATCAACTCTCATTCAGGGAATCGCTGGGAAACGCATCCATACTGTGTCCCATACATCATCCTTCTCGGGCGAGACGGCAACAAAGACAGTGTATAGTGCACAAGACGCTCTTGTTGATTTTGAGATTGGACACGGCAAGGTGTCCAAAACACGATCACTCAGCGCATATCTGCGTAACGATTTTGTTTATTTGGATTCCCCGGGCTTAGAAGACACGAGGGGAGTTGAGATGGATATTGCTACATCGTCTCTCCTTAGTCAGGTGGCCAAACGTTGCAAGAGCCTTCGCTTTGTTATTCTAATACATTGTGCATCGTTGCTAGAAGACCGCGGCAATGCCTTCCGTTCAATAATCAAGTTTACAAAGCGGTTCGTCCAAGACTTTGATGAATCCAAATTGAGTTTCATGTTCCTCTTCACTCATTCGGATGAGATTGGAATGTCAAAAAGCTCGAGCGCTGAGGAGTCCAAGAAACGGATACAGGATGAAGTTGTCCATATAGCAGATGCGGCAACTGATGAAGACATTTCAAAAGCGCTATGGTTTATTGGCAAGTCTTTAAAGAAGGGCTATCCATTTGCAAACATTCTACATCCTCTCGACACGGACTACAAAAAGTTGGCAATCGTTATCGAGGAGAAACTCCAACCGTTGAAGAACCTTGACTCTGCTAGCATCTGCAATTTGACATTATCTTCAAAGATGAAACTGGAAGTTGCTGTTCAAAATCTGTTGCAGTGTCTTCAAGTGACGCTTAATTCATCTCCGAATGATGTTACTCCAATCAAGGATATCCAAAAGACATTTCACTACCTGAACGAATATATCGGTGTACCGTCTGTTTGTGAAGCCGCGCGGAGAAGCGAGGCGATAATCCTCGATCATCAGGTCGATTTGAAGAGAAGTATTGAATCAGAATATGATCGGTGGACAAAGCCGTCTTCTGATTTCACGGAGGGTAATGCGGTGGCTCTCAAAAATGCTCTCAAACGTTTGGAGCAATTCGACTCCACCTTTTCCACAGAACGTTGGGTCCAAAGTAAGACTGAAACCCTTTCTGAGTTATCGGCAGAAATTGTAACACGGGCAACAAGTTTCAAGTCATTCGACCGACAGTTCCAAAAGCTGCAAGTTTGGACGCATACATTTGAAGAGTGTTCTGGATACTATGTCGAGCTGTGTAAAAGCATTATGGAACTCTGTGAGGACACCGTAAACGTGGTTTCTCAAACTGATTTATCAACTATCCATGAGTTACGAGAGGAAGATGTTGTCCGTTTCGTTGATAGATATTTGATTTTATATGCAATGGGTGACTTTGCGGAGCAGACTCATGGACTCGAGTTTGGAAATGCATCTGTAAGGAGAAAGAAGGTTTTGGAAGATCTCATGTTCGTATTCCGGTCGTGGGCCAAGAAGGCCTCGGATTTGGCCGAATCAAACAACATCAACTTTGAGGATGATCTTGCAGATATAGCATCTTATGCTCGTTTCCTTGAGGTGGTGAAACACGTTATCGAAGAACACGGTATTGGTGTCAACACTCTGGGCAAAATTATCAATTCTAATCTCAAAAGTTTGGAGAACGATGTATTGAGTTTGATCAAGTTATGTTGCAATGATATGGAGAATTCAGATTTTGATCCTGAGGGTGCAGTTCAGATGAAGCTGCGTTGGATGCGAGATTTATGTTACAGATTCTCCACTCTGCACAGCAACTGCGGGAGTGAATTGTACTCTCTATTTTTTTCTGCAGTGAACAAGATTAAATCATTTCTGCTGTCGACATCGGGAGAATTGGAAAACATGTCTCGCTTTACCAAGAAACATGGCGTGAATAATGGAGAAAAGTTAGGAGAAGAGGTTGCAAATTTTAAGAAGTGCAGGTGGTTCGATGCTTTCCTACCTGAGGGCGAAGCATTTGTTACCAATTGTTGCATTGCGATCGAGCGTGCCATTCAATCAAGAATTCATGCAAAATCAATCGAGTTGTCACACGCTGCAAATTGTCTTGGCAACAGAGGAGAATCAGCAGAATCGATCACAAGCCTGGGTATGTTACTTCCAGAACTTAGAGAGATTGACAATTACCTTTTGATTTTGGAAAAGGAAGAGCACCTAACATCATCCACGCCTGAGATTGTGAGAAATATTGACAGTGATGTTAGCATTCGCAACACTCGGGCGTGTTCGACTTGTGGTGTCAGGCTTTCCAAGACTGAGTTCAGCAAGACTCAATGGCAAAAGGGCGAAACTGCCAGATGCAAAAGCTGCGTTGAATCGAAAAACAAACTGACTCGAGAGGGAATGGCATCATCTCTAGAAGATGTAACAATGGAAGACGCTGAGAGCCCATCTTCTTCGGGTAAACTATCTTTATTGGCACCAAAGTGCATAAAGCGCCTCAGAGATTACACGTCGCAGTTGAGCGAAGAGTCCAAACGGCTGATTGATGAATGGACTGCCGAAGTAAATCGTGGCAAAGTTGATTCGTTATATGCGATTGTTCAAAACCTTGAATTAATCTTTGTTGATGCGACAGCTTTGAATAATACCCATTCGATTGAAGCCATTGTCCAGGAGTCTCAGACGATTATTGACCGCATATCCACAGGCTGCAAACTCTTATCGGCTCTAATTGATGCAGAACTGAGTCGTTTTGGTGGCGATTTCTTGTTGAAAGCAAGTATTCTGAACTTGATTGCGTCTTGTCATTGCCTTCCGCACATGCAGCGAATGCTCCCTGTTTCCAGCGATATTCAAATACAGGTTCGCAATCTGATTGCAGTCGAGGCGCAGCGGTTGGAAAATGAAATTGAAGCAACTTCTGATTGGGACAAAATTGACAGGCAAATTGAACTTTTTGAGAGAGCGGTTGTGCTGGACAACTTCGTGAGTGGAGAGGCAACAGCGCGTTTGAGTACCCTCAACCGGCTGCGTGAGAAGAAAGAGGGCCAAGTAGATGAACACTTACAAAGCATGATTCAGACGAATAACTTCAAAGGAATTGCAGAATTTCTCACTCCGTTGGCCGGTTCGAAGGATCAGATCAAAAAACAACGATACCAATCTTACTTGGACGAAATCGTATTCAATTTAGAGTTGACAATCAAAGACGTCAAGCGCAGCATGGGTCACAATTCTTTGGCAAATTCGTGCACAAAGGCTCTTCCTACTGATGAAGATACCATCAAAGTGATTGCACAGAAAATGACCATCTTAGCCACAGCGAAGCACAGTCTGCATAGTTTAGTTCGAACAAAAATAGATTTGACGTCTGAATTTAGCCATTTGGGAGCGATGATCAACAATGGACTGAACCCACTACTGAAGCAGGTTTCCGATAGCACTGAGAAGAAAGATTTTCTGAGAGCGGCAACCGGTGATCTTGAGGTGTCCGTCGTCATCCAACATCTTGGCAAGTACATCAAACCAGCCAATTTGCACAAGCAGAAGTTGGTCAACGCAAAATACGAGAGAGAGCTTAAAAACGTCCCAGGCTACGTTGACAACTTCGTTCAGTCATCTTTTCGGGATAGAATTGATTTATTGAAATCTCTGGCAAGCTTGAGGGAAGCGAAGGATAGCAATGGTGCTGCAGTGGAGAGGCTGGCTGCCCTCTACGACAAGACGCGAAAACTCTTGTTGGAGAAAGTTCGCGACTTTGTTGCAAACGTTCGAGAAACTGTTTCCGAAGCTGACTGCTTTGATGATGTCATTCCGATCCTTCACGGGCTTCATCGTGAAATAGATGGTCCTTTCAAGTCTCATTTTCCTAACGACATCGTTTTGGAGTGCAATAATTTGCTAGAGCGTCTTCAACAGGAGAAAAGGGACCATGATCGCTTGCTTGAATTTGGTGCAGCAGATGTGAAAGAGAAGTTGGAGTTGTGGCGCAAGCGGTTAGACAAGCTCCAATCACCATCTACTTTCCGTCGATTCTGGTTCAATGACAAGAGGTCTTACAACAACCTGAAAGAGAATCTCATGCGGAAATGTAAAGAACGTTTGAGGCAATCTTATGACGCCCTAAGGCGTTGTGATCTTCCTACGCTTCAAGAATGTACAGACTTCCTTGTTTTGGTTGAGAAGGAGCTTCGTGCCCATGTAGAAATTGGGGTCCAACTACAGCAATTGCAGGAGCGAGTTATCAACGTGTTTATTGATTTGTGTCAACAAGTTGGAGAAATGTTGAAGAAGAAAGACCTCTCTAAGTTTGAGGAGAAATTTGGGGACTTTCGAGGTTTTGTATTTTATATCAGATCTATCTCGACTTCAAAAAAGGCTCGGAATGAATTCGCTCTTGTCAATCAGCTGCTCCACGAATCATTCGTCCATTACATTGATTCATTTCACGCTCTGGTGAACGCTGAGAGTCTTGATTTCTCTAATATTCGTTCTCAAGTAATAAAGCTTCGTAAAGTGGGAGAATTTATGGCAGATCGCGTGACTCTATTCAATGAGGAGACAAAATACTCCTTTGCAGATAGAGGTCTTGACATAATCCAGGATCCGTGGCTGGACAAAATTCAGGACTTGTGTTCAAAACATTTCAGTAGCGGCAGGGACTTGGGTAAATTGAAGTGTTGCGTTGACCTCGGCGTAGCTCCCTCTGCAACAGAGAAAGAGATAAGGAGCGCATATAGGGAAAGGGCTAAGTTGTATCACCCGGATAAACCTGGAGGATCGTCTGAAATGTTTCGAAAGATCAAGGGTGCTCAGGACGAACTGCTCGCATCAAATCGCTTTAAAAGCTCTAGTCGATCTCAGCCGTTTGACGAAGTGTGGAATGGATTGGGAGAGCACCTTCGTGCATTGTCAAGGCGATTCATGCAAGAGCAACGTTATGATATGGCTGAATCACTTCTATTTCAATTACCTGCATTGAAAGAGTTAGATAATCTCGTTCAACCGAAGCTTAAGTCCGAAGAAGTACAGTCAAGTGTTCGTGACATCATCAAGGGACATGTAGAGAAGATGCGTGTAGAAGTAGACACAGCATGGTCGGAGCGTAGATACAAAGATCTTAACGATTCGATTACTGATTTGAAAGCGATGGAGTCTCACTTCAAATCTTACCCAGAGATATTTCCCACTTCTTGGAATTCTGGTATTGTGGAAAAAATCGAATCGGAGATTAATCTGCTGGGTAAAAAGGCGAAGGCCTGTCTTTCGAGTCATGCGGTAGCGAAGAAGAATGTGGAGGATTTCAAGCAATGCTTCCTCCAAATGGGCAGTGTTCTAGTTGAGTTGCCTTCCTTCAAGGCGTTCACAAGGCATGAAATGTCGAAAATTCTAGACTCGTGCTTAGATAAAGCGTGGGGGCATAGTTTTCTGTTTGAGTTCGGGTTGAGCATGCAAAAAGGAGATGATTCCACCGATGATGACGAGAAGCGGATTGCGCAGATGACAGTAGCTGAGTTTGATCATTTCAAAGAAGTGTTGACTATGTGTTGGAACCAGGAAACCTCGCACAAACCCGTTGAAGATGTCGTGGTGGAAATGACTGGAGATAACCGTTTGTCTTCTAAATCCACCGAAAAAATGAACATTGACCAGGATGAACTTATCGAAAGCTTCAATGTGTATGATACGCAATACAAATCTTTGCTTGCAGAGTATATCAAACCAGAGGCTGATTTGCCTGATCTTGTGAAGAAAACTAAATTTCTTGCGCAGAAGTTACAACCAATCAGCTGCGATAAAATGTGGACCAATGAAGAGAAAGGGCACATCCCTGTGCTTTTGGCTAGCGTCTTTTCGTTGTTCACTATTCTCAAGTCTGGAGCCAGTTTTAATCGTATAGAGGAGGCAGGAGGTTCGACGACTTTCGGGGAACAGCTCTTGATGAAACCACACAATATTCAGGTGCTGACACTACTTTACGTGTTTGGTTGCGGAAAGGGTCCCCAGAGCTCAATAGAGAGTCAATTGATGCAGATCAGAACTGGAGAGGGAAAATCAATGATTCTTGGGGCTGCCGCCACGATGCTCGCTTTGTTGGGGTTCCGCGTTCGTACCGTTTGTTACAGTGAATATCTCTCTAGTCGTGACTTTCACCTATTTGAAGAAGTCTTCCAGAAATTCGGTGTTCTTGACTTGGTGAGCTATAGCAAAATTACAACATTTGCTGAAGATTCTACTGCATCGAAGGGGAACATCCGAGATCTCACCGAATCATTACTTCGAGGTAATCTCTCATCAGCAGAATTAGAATCTCCTGTCACCTATAGCAATGAAGATTGTCCAACAGCAAAGTCGCCCCTTCGTAGGCTTCGGTCTCAATCCCCCACAAAGAAAAATAAGAAGCAAAAGACTACGTCTTTGAGAAGTCGCGCTAGAGAAGCTATCGATGGCGTTATAGGGCGTGTTTTGAATGTGTCGAAACCATCTGCCAAGGAAGAGATTTTGTTAGTTGATGAAGTTGATGTCTTCTTCGGTGCCGAATTCTATGGCAAGACTTACAATCAAGTTATAGAGTTCAAAGAACCCGAGATCACGACTATTCTTAAACGAATTTGGGACGCTCACAGTAAAGGCGGCCATCGTTTGAGGCTCAATGACGTGAAGGCTATGTCTGACTACAAAAGCCTGTTGTCAAAGATGGCATCATTCGGCTATCTGTTGGATAATGAGATCAATTTAATGTTGAATCAGGTGAAAAGAGTTGACGATGTTCCCTACTTCCTCGATCCCGACAACGATCGTATTGGGTACAAGGTTATGGATTCTATCTCGTACAATGTTACGTTTGGATATGCAACTATCTTTGCCTATCTCAAAGAGGCAGAGAATTTAAAGAACAGGGAAGTTGCTCTTTCGCGAGCATTAGTGATGCCAATTTCTTGTGGTCAGTTTTCATACGCTAACATCTCCCCTACTCGAATTGTGGGTGTATCGGGTACCCTTGCGGCCCTCGGAGAGTCGGAGAAAGGTGTGCTCGATGGATACGGGTTGAACAAGTACATTTATGTCCCATCAGTGTACGGAAAATCCAATTTTCATTTTGATAAAGCAGGGGATGGCATATTCTTCGAATCGAGCAAAAGTAATTTTTATCACAAGATATCTGCTGAGATTGTTGCTGCTACCAAGTCTAAGAGGGCAGTGATTGTTTTCTTCCGTGATCGATCAAAGCTTAATGAATTTGTTGGTACAGCCACATATCGTCAACTTGGCAGACACAAAGCACTTCTCACGGAAGATATGAGACCGCGTGATAAGGATTTTGTCATCAATAAAGCTGCCACAGCGGGACAAATCACGCTCAGTACTGCTGTGTTTGGCCGTGGTACCGACTTCTTTTGCAAGGACGATAGCGTGGAGAAAAATGGAGGAGTTCACATTATACAGGTACGTTCCGCGTTGCAGGACAATATGTTGTTTAAGTAATGTACGTTTGCTAACATACGTGATTTGTAGACTTTCTTATCCAAGGAAGTGAGTGAAGAAGTCCAGATTCAAGGCAGAACTGCGAGGCAGGGCAAGCGGGGATCATATCAGATGATACTTTTGGAGTCAGATTTAGAATCAGACTTCGGTATTAAAGCTGCAAAGAAAGAACAACTCCCAAAAGGTCAATGGTATGAGTGGCTATGCGAAATACGTGTGAAGCACCAGCAAGAGCAGTGTACCATAATAGAGGAGAATTTGACAGATGCCACAGAGAAAGACATCTTGACGCATGAATATTTTGACTCTCTCCTTGCTCGCAATGAAGCAAAGTCAAATGAGCAATTCAAGAGCTTGTATCAATTGATAAAGAAGCCACCTGTGCCGTCGTCAGTTCAAATCGATCTTGCCCTAGTCATTGATGTGACAGGGAGTATGGCACCGTATGCGCAGAGTACCGTGTCTACTATTGAGAATCTACTTTGTGGCACAGGCTCCCTCATATCAAAGTTGTCAACCAACTTCCCTGAGATCGAATTTCAACTGCGTCTTGGTTGTCTGTGTTTCAGAGATATTGACGATGGAAATCGTAAATTCACTGAGCTCGTACTGAGTGATGGAAGTCACTTCACAAGTGACTTTTCAGCCGCATTGAATTTCGTCAAGCGAGTTTGTGCCGCACCTTCAGGTGGATTTGATTTGGCAGAGGATATCATAGGAGCAATACATCGCAGTGCCAACTGGCAGAACGGAAAAGATTGGACTTCAGACATTAAGTTCATGATGTTGTTTTCTGATGCCCCAGCACATGGACTACTGTCGAAGATGACTGCAACGCTCAGCAATGGCGACAACTATTCAACTCGTCACCCCGAAGGGCTTACCACGAATGATGCTGTCACAAGTTTAGTTTCCAGAGATGCTGATCTTTTCTTTTGTTCGTTCAACCCTTCGGCTACGATAAGAACCGAAGACGAGCTGTTGAAATGCTTCAAACGGCATCCTGACAATGCGGCGGAACACAGTGTTGTTCGGATCCCGATGGTGCCAAATGAAGCAGTTGTATCTTCCACCACAAGCACAAGCGCACCAAGTGGTCATGGACGTCACATAATTTTCGTCCTTGACGAGTCTGGATCCATGAGCTCTTCTTGGAGTGGCGTGGTAGTTGCTTACAATCAATACATATCCAAACGTAGAGAAAGTCAGAGTGATTCCGATTTAGTCTCTGTTGTCCAATTCGATAACCAATCAAGAATTACCATTCGGGGCGCGTCGTTATCTTCGGCTCCAAACACTTTGCCATACCATGGTGGCGGGACTTGTTTTTATCCTGCAGCTCGGACCGCATGTGAATTAGCACGAGGTACCCCGAGTACGCATGTTCCAACAGTTGTGTTCATGAGTGACGGCGAAGCTGGCGATGCAGCAGCTGCTGCTCATGAATTTTCGTTGTTTAACAGTGACCTCTATCAATCATCTCGAAATCATCTTGAACTTCATGTTATTGGTGAGTGTATCGCATGTCTTTTCAAATCTTGAAAGTATCACAGGTTGTTTCTCACGTTCGATTTCTTCTGTGCAGGGTTTGGAGGAGGCAGTAACAAAACTCAACTTGAAAAGATAGCATCTGCTTCACAGGCTGGTAAAGTTCACTCTAGTGCAAGCACGGCTGACCTCGCAAGCGTCTTTGTTGACATTGCGTTAACGCAAAACGTCTCTCTTCTGTTGGAGTCTGAAATTTCCAAGAGAATCTCTGAAGCTGTTTCAGATAAGCTTTCTCTCGAATACTTCGGGAGCTAAAAGCGTGATTGATTCGGCAGGTGATAACGGACTTGTTTTGGCATACTTGTCGAAAAGGTAGTGTAGTAACTTTATTATTTGGTGTTATCCGAATGCTGTCATGTATGAACAGAAAGCATCATGCTGGAGTTTGAGGTAGTGAGATTCTCTTTTTGTATCCATGCGTTACCATTTCTGGTTGCTGATAGTTTTCTTTCCATATGGCATTGGCTAGATCCGACTAATATTATGCGAAGATGAATAGATGCATTGTCTATCGATTGAGGAGTTTTAACTTTAACTTCTGCAGCGATGTGAATCATCAGTTCGTACTGCGAATATCAAGCCAGGCTGGAACATAATCTCCCTATGCGTTGCTATCGTTGTCCATCGACTTCACCGCCTCGGTCCATTTGAGAGTGGTTTAGCACTTGAGCTTCCTTTAAATTTCTTCATTGCTGGAGCTGGCGAGTCGAACTTCAACTCCATTGCAACGACAGGCGAATGGCCGCGTGGGCTTCCATTGGCAATCTTGTAGCTGGTTCTTCTTGAGAGTATCATTGGCTGTTGTTGAGTTTGATTCGATTTGGTGATAAAGAAAATAGAAAAAAGTGAGATTGATTGGCTGGAGTGAAAAGAATTGATCTCCACCTATGATATATGTCTTCCTCTTGAATCCTCACCTTGCTACGCGGAGACTGAACTCGCATTTGGCCGTGACTCTTGTGATTGTTCTCTTGACCGAATGGCTTCGTAGTCGGATCCATGTTCGACTTTTGATGATGAAGCTGATTGTTACGATGAAATTTATTTAAATTTTAATATCCTTTCTCTGAAATTTCATTCTTGTCAAGTGGTCAAGGTCTCGGAAAGCAATTATCAAATCGTGAAGTAAAATGCAAGCAACTCTGAAATGTTTGACCCCATACACTACACATAAGTATGTACAACCGTTATACGGTCATTATGATTGAATTTACTGTTGTAATTACATACCATCCCCATATTAGTTGACTTCCTCGTTTCATGCGCCCCTAGGAGTCGGTGGATTTTTTCCTTGACTGAGCAATGTGTTTGTCGTCATAGATTCGATATTATTCTGCTGACTGCTGATACCTGCTAATCTTTGCATCAACATGGCCTTCTCTTGCGCTAAAAGATTCTTTTGGTGCAGCATGTTATATTTGGCCATCATTGCTTGTGGATCTTCTCCTCCTGCTCCTCCACCTCCTGCTGCTGCGCTTGGACCCATGCCATTACTTTGTGGCATGGCCATTTGGCTGGGCATGGCTGCAAAGTTTTCGGCATTCATGGGACCCATACCCATGCCCATCCCTGTAGGACCACCCATGCCACCCATGCCTCCCATGGGGTTCATCGCACCCATCATGCCGGGATGCATGCCCTGCATACCCATACGACCCTGCATTTGCATACCGTTCATACCGTTCATTTGCATCTGCATCCCTTGTCCCATCATGGGCATCTGGCCCTGATGCATCATAAACTGACGTTGCATCATGGCCTCCTGCTGAGCGACATGTTGACGCTGCTCGTCCTCGAACAAGATCTTTCTCATCTCGGGAGCACGCTGTCTCAATGCCTGGCTAGTCTTCTCGCGGGCACCGTCGTCACCAATTTCAAACCAGAGACCTTGCTTCTCATCCTTCTTAAGGAATCGCCCATTCATCTCGCGAATGGTGCGGACGATGGAGCGAGAGATGGCAGGCTTATCATTCTTGCGAGCCTTGAGGTAGGCACGACGGTTGGCGTTGATAAGATCTCGGAAGCGGCGGTTGCCAGGGTGGACGTTGGTCCCTCCTCCACGGCCGCAGAGGACGTCGTTACGAGAATAGAACTTAATCCCCTCCTTGGAGGGCGGGATGGGTGCTTGTTGAGGAAGGCTACTCGGAGATGCTGAGGCATCCGCCACTGCCTGCTTGAGGGCGGCGCTTTCCACCTCGGCCTTGGCACGTTTGGCACCAACGGTTGGGGCAAAATCATCCCCAGCCATTTCCAACTGACGCTTGCGCATCATGGCCTGGGCGGCCAACTGAGCGTTGTTCTCGGCGGCGGGGAAGCCCCCCATCATGTTGGAGGCGAACTGACCTCCCATCATGGGGTTGTTAAACTGTCCCATCATCCCAATCCCGTGCAAGCCGGGCATGGGGGCGAAGCCAGCAATGGGCCCTCCGCCTTGGGTTGAAGTTCCGGCAGCGGCGGCGGGGGAAGCGCCTTCCTCAGCGGCCGCTGATGGCTCCTTGGCGGTAGAATCATCGCCTTCCTCTTTGGGAGGAGCACTGTCGCTGGCCTTCTTCTCGTCGTCTGACATGATGATTTTGTTTTGTTACCTGCGTCTGAATTGCGTCTCGTGGATCCTGGTTTGAAAAGATGGTGAAAATCGAACGATTGCCGGGTTGTGGTCGTTGGGTTTTGCCCCTTCACGGATGGCGTTGACTTCCAAAAATCCGCAGGTTCAAGTTCCATTTTGTGTGTTCCTTTTCTTGTCCGACTCTAATTTAGCACTTCTTGCGTGTTTGATATTTGGTTTGCTTCTTGCCTCGTGATCTTTTAAACCTAATTTGCACACCTTGCACAGACTTATCAAAATGACCCCGCGTTTCACGCTTTTCGATAGATTCCGGCATTCTGCAGACGGTATCTTCTGCGTGCTTTCGTGAAGTGGGATCCGCGATAACCTTAGTTTAAATCTTAGCTCTATGGATTTAGGGGGCTTGCCCTCGTTTTGTAACCATTAGAAAGCACGTTAATTTTCACAGTTTTGGGGGCGTCGGGGGCTTGACTTCATCCTCCGAGGGAGCGAGCGGCGAGCGGCGAGCGCCACCCACCATCTCTCTCTCCGCCACACAAGTCAGCGAAGTTCCAATCCTGATCTTGGTGCCGCTCTATTAAATACCACTAACGATTTGGAACGGACGATGGCTAACTAGCCAACCGGATTGGCATCTTAGTAGGCACAAATAGAGCGCCACAATCTATAATCTATTGCAATCAATACTACTGGAGTCTCCTCCCTAGAAGATAATGGACAGAATAAAACAATTAATTACATATTCCTTATGTATTCTTCAAACTAGTCTGCATCCCTAACAATATTGAAACGAAAGAAAAGAATCACTCAGAGATGAACTATGCCTGAAATTCACCCAATAGATGCCCTCATGACAAGTTTAGCGAACAACTTGTCATCCACAACATCTTCCTCAACACTCTGCGCCCTCCAAGGAAGCAAGTGAGGCATGAGCACGACTGCCAACAAATGCTTGCAGACCACGCTGTTGTTGTTATTGCTGCTGCTGCTGCTGTTGCTATTGCTGCTGCCACGGTATGATGCTTTCACAGAAGGAGATCTTTCACCATTGCTCTTGAATTTTCCACCGCCACCAGAACTACTACCGCTGCCTTTGATATTATGAAAGAAGGATCGACATGTACAATGCATCCCAATTCGGTGATGAGGGGTAAAATGATAGGTCCCCTTGCTTGTCTTGAAGGAATTTGTGTTGTCAATGCTTATCTTGTCCCTTCCAAGGAGACAGAGGTAATAATCATTCATGATTTGTTTGTCAGATTGTTGCTGAGGATGGTAGGAAGAAGCCCTTGATTTCTTTTGTTGTTTTCTAACTATTACGGCTACACGACCTGATCGACGGGCTCGAATTGTTCGTATTGGTGGAATAGACGATGACAGAGACTTATTATTGTTATGGTTGTCGTCGTTGTTGTCATTGCTATTGTGTTGGTACTGCTCCTGTTCCTCCAGTAATGCAAGAGAATTTTCCAATAGAGAAATGTTATTCCCGAATAATTCTGCTGCTACCCGTAGTACTGAATTGTGCAATTGTTCCGCCTGTGTGGAGAGCGTTGTGGCTGGCGATTGTAATGATGATGATGATGATGGGGTTGTGGTAGTGACGTCTCGTTGGTCGGAATCAGAATCGTCCATCATTTTTTTGTCGACATCGGCGCATCCCTCCGTCACATTGAGATCATTATTTTCAATCGGAATAGACGATAAATAATCATCCAATAACTTCAGAGGATTATTGGGGATTTGATAATTGAGGAGCTGCATCTCGATATTTATCATATATCCAATTGGATAGTTTGATAGTTGGCGCACGACGTCGGTCCGGTGAAAAACAAAGAAGCGCTTATTATAAAGTACGCCCACGCAACGAAAGTCAGTCGGGGAGAAAGTAACGGCGACGCCAATCAGAAATGCACAGATGAGATGCTTTCAACGGCGCTCTGCACTATGATATTATGTTAGAGTGGCAAAAGCTCTAGAGATCCAACACCACTACCACCTCTAAAAAGAGGAGTTGTTGGTACAAACCTCCTTCAACTCTATTGTTTATTGCTCGCTATGAAAAAGAAGGAAGAAAAAGGAGAAAGCGGTAGAGGGGAGAAAGGGAGGATAGCCACCAAAATCCAACGCGCGCAAAATTGGAGGAGACAAACTGCGGTGAGATCATTGATGATTGCATTGGTCATGACATGAGATCTACGTGTCTTGTGCGTTCAGCATCACTACGAACTCCATAAAAGGCCCAGTGCTGCAAGCAGGGGGGCGAGCATGGTCCTGACCGAAATCCCTTTCTGGGTAACCCACGGCAGCAATGCCGACGGTGCCGCCTCTTCGAAATCATCCGCCATGGGCATCGTCGGTGGTGGTGGTCTACCAAAGGCAACCCCCACCAATGATGGCGATGCAAATTCTTCTTCCTCTCCTTCGAAACATGGTAATGATTTTGCCGCGGCCAAATTGGCCGTTTCGTTACTTCAATCGACCCGCGGTGGAGCTCATCGCGCACCCATGTACTCGGTGGATGTACACCCCGACGGGACGAGGTTTGCTACCGCTGCGGGGGATGGGACTGTCAAAATTTGGAGTATGGAGGCATTGTTCGGGGGGAAACTAGCACAGGATGATAATGATGATGGGGCAGCAAATAATGGCAAACACAAACTGAGATGGAGAGGGGCAACTAGCCGCTTCTTGGAGAATGGAAATTATGTGAGCAGTAATAGTGAGGGATATGATACTTCGTCATCATCGGTGGCGTCTCCTTACAAGGAGCAGCCAAGTATACCATCCGCAGCATCAACAGCTGCTGTCGCCGCCGCTATTCCAACAATGAATGATTTGAGTGGATTGGTACGAAAAAAGAAAGGCGGAACAACAACGAATGCTCCTGCATCATCCACAGCAATGGCCAGCAGTCACAATCCATTTGCATCCGATGCTCCTCCGTCTTATGGTGATTCTCCTCTCTCAAGATTGACTCAACAAAACTCAACAAACAATGTCAGCAATACCAAAGATGCACAATTACACAAACAACACAAGTTACTCACAACCATCTCGTCCCACCAAGGATCAGTCCTTGCCCTTCGATTTTCCACCTCGGGGAAATATCTTGCCACCGCTGGAGATGACTCCTATGTCAATATATACGTTCGGTCCAATACTCCCTCACTCGCTAAAGGTAATTTAGTTGGGGTTGGTTCAGATGGAACGCAAGTGGAAGATGTGGAACATTGGAATCGTATCGCTCTATGTCGTGGGCATCAATTGGATGTTGTCGGATTGGCATGGGCTCCGGATGACAGTCATTTGGTCTCGTGTAGTTTGGATAGTGTCCATCCTGTGATTGTTTGGAGATTATTTGATGTATTGGGAAAAAGCGGTGGTGGTGGTGGTGATGGAAGTGGAAGTGTCACCAACACCTCTACCGTTGGTTCCGTTTATGTGCACAATTTACACCCATTCAAAGTCTTGGGAAGGAATGTGCACAAGTCAACCGTAAAGGGTGTTGCGTTCGACCCCGCTGGAAAGTTTATCGCAAGCTCGGGTGATGATCCAGCTATTTGTATATGGAGAGCGTCTGATGACTGGGGATTAGAAGCTCGAATTGATGCCAGTAGTGGTGTGTTCAAATCCAAAAAGAGAAAGAAGGGTGGTGGTGGTGGGGATAATGACGATGAAGAGGAGGATGATCCTGGTGAACTTGCATCATTATCTATGTTTCGTCGTATATCGTTTGCACCCGATGGATCACATGTGTGTGGGACGAATGCAACTCTGAAAGGAAAAAATATTGCCGCCATGATCAGTCGAGAGGGTTGGGCAGCCTCTGGCCCGAATCCAAAGTCGTTGTCGACACAAGGGGATGATGAATCTCATCATCATCCACCTGGTGCGGCAAATCTTGTGGGTCACAAACAACCGGTGGTCAGTAGTCGTCATTGTCCTGTATTCTTTACGGTACCGTCGTCGAAGCGAAAGCGGCCGTCCTCCGCCGAAGAGGCATCCAGTGATTCTGAAAGTGACGATGACGGTGATGGTGAGCCCGAGTACGCTACTTTAGTTGCATTGGGTGATAAGCGTGGTTTTGTGACTGTGTGGTCTACAAAAAGTAGTAGACCGCTCTTCAAGATGCAATGCAGTGAAAGTCGTTGTGCGGTAACCGACATCTCATGGGGGCTGGTACGGTCTTCAAAGGGTGACGACGAAGACTCTTTGATCATGATTGTATCACTATTGGATGGATTTGTCGTTGCGCTTCACTTTTCCATTCCAACTGAAGTTGGAGGGGGGCGGTTGCTTTCGCCTGAAAAGACGAAACGAATCTTCCGAGTAAAGTATGGAATTGATGGTGGTGGAAAACGCTTAGTGGATGATTCTGGCCCCGCCTTGATTGAGAACGCATTACAATTTACTATGGAAATGGAGGCTGCCGACAGTGATGTTGGGTCCGAAGCGTCCAAGGCTTCGGTGCAGAGTGAGCAACGAAATAATGTTTCTCTCAACAACAATAACGCTGCTGGCGTGAGCATCAGAGACAAACAAGTAGTATCAACCAAGCAAGGAAAGAAAAGAATTGCCCCGGTGCTCTTGAGTGGTAATGGTGGCGTCATTAACACTGTGGCGACTGGTGAAGATACTGGGAATCAGCAAAGAAGCAAGAAGAGTAAAACACCAAACGAGCAATCATCTGACCCTCTTCAGAATGCGCTGAATGCTGCTGAGGCTGCTGCTTGTGCGGCTGAGGGTGTTGCTTCCAATGCTACGAATGTTGCTGCAGGTGTTGGTGCTGCGCAGAAGCAAGATCAGCAACCAACCGTGACCGTAACTAAGGGCAGCTTTTCAGTAGGTGAAGTGAAGATTCCCTACAACACTAGTAAAGTGTTCACGACAGATTTGGTCACCGCCAAGTCATCGCCACTATCTTGTGTGTTTGGTACGGATGAAAGGAGCAGTAAAGTTGTCGCCGACTGCGTCAATTCTGCACCTTTATCAACTGGCGTCTCTTCTTGGCCCTTTGCGACGCTAAGTATTAGTCAAGGAGGCGTTAGAGGGTGGAAAGACATTATCGCAAAAACAACATGCACATCTATTGTAGCAAACGATAGAATCCTGGCAGTTGGCACTGCAAATGGGTGCTTGTACCTTTATGGAACATCTCCAACACTTGGCTGGGAGAGTGGCAAGGCATTCCGCGCTTTTCCGCCATTCGTATTGGGTAGTCCAGTGGTGGCGATCAATATGAGCGATATGGTATCAGACAAGTGCGAGATGGTCACTGTTACGTCGGATGGTAAATTTGCTGTGTATAAGGTGCGAGATTCGGGTCCAAAGTTGGATTACAAAGGATCTATCGTTCCTCCAATGCAGCAAATGCTCTTGTCGTCTATCTCGGCCAACCAGCGAAGTGGGAACCAACCGAAGCTTGTCCGTATTCAAGTAACTGATACAAAGCGATTGATGCTTGTTCTTATGCTTCCAACTGCGTCTGCTGGGCGAGCACTGCAAGGATTCGTCTACAATCGCGACATGGAATCATGGATGCTTGTTGCCGACTCCAACAACTTCCTTCTCTCGGACTTTTATTTTCCGATCCACAAGCCGAGCTCGATTAAAGAAGGCGTTCTATCGAGAATTGACAGAATAGTCACGTCTAGTGCCTCGACTATGGCTTCCGCAAAACAGATGTATCAGAGGGTTGTTGAAAATGAGAAGCACTCTTATCAACAAATCATTACAAGATCCCACTGTGAAGACAGATTGGCATGTGCCATTGCGCTCGACTCGAAGTCTGAATTTGAGGCATGGCTAGCTCTCTACGCTCGATGTCTCTCCTCCTCGGGTGAGGCAGAAGCTTTACGGTTTTTGGTGGATACCCTGCTCGATGTAAGTAGCAGTGATAGTTCCATGGTCACCGACGATTGTGGAAATGTGACGTCGTTCCTTTTGATAGGAATCAAACGCCTTGGGCTGGAGAGCAAGCAAATCATTAGGCAAACAATCTTGCCAGAAATGAGTAAGAATAGGCATTTGCAGAGACTCACAAATGAAATAGCTATTGAACTTGATAATTTATAAAAAATTCATATGTTACACAAACAATATCATGTTATTCTGAACAGACACAAAGCAGCTACTCTATCAGATACGCACCAAACGATACTGCCAATGCAACCATTGAATACCAAACAGGAGAGGAGTGAAGACTCTTTGCTCCACTCCTTGAGCCTGTTTGGCTTGACGGCCCCCAATATTTTCCCCAGTCCTCAAACGTAGGTGACTTAACAATTGCAGGTGTTACTGTAGGAGCCGTTGATAGAATACTGTCTCCCCAACCATTACATTCTGGACAAGAGCCATCCTGCTGGCAAGCAAAATAAATCTCTTCTAGACCATCGCACTTTTGACAATCTTGATCATACGGATTATCGCACTGATTGAGCTCCAACATCACTCCAAGTGAAGTGCCAGTTCTACAGATCTGCGCCACCCTTTCTCGGACCATTTGGAAATGCTTTTCGCTAGTGTTCATCGAACTAGGACACTCAAGCGGCCCATTAAGAACATGAATTGTTCCTCCAAAGTTTCCTTTCAGCACTTGCTTATGTGCAGTAGATCCGAACTCATAGGGCATGTATTCCATCCACTTGGAGATGCCTGCCTGCCAAGCATATTGAGGATTAGTGGCTAGTAGGTCAGGTTGTTCGCAGAAATGCTGTGCATCACCCATGATGGAAATCCCAGCACCCATGTAACCGTAGTTGAAAGAAGTATCGAATGCACCTCGTCTAAAGAACATGTCATCAGCTCTGACGTATCCTGCAGGTGCACCGGTTGACACATCAGCCATCTCGACTCCTGCCACAGTGCAAGAGCATCCTTGGTTATTTTGTCTTGTCAAGTCGCAATACTGATTGTAACTTTGCTCATCAACAAAGTACGATTGAGTGCACGTCTTTGTTTCTTTAGAATAGTACTGTTCTTTGCACGGCATACAATACACATTACCGTCAACACCAGTGATGGGGTTGACACAATGATGTTCTTCTCTAGTAACTGAAAACGCATTTGTTTCTACTGAAGCATGAGCCAAGAAGGCAGCAAGCTCTTGACGCGACTGACCAACAGTTCCCATTAGTGCAAACTTCTCATCGTGGTACTGATTGTAATTAGATATGGCATTGCAAAGGCCATCGTAGGTAAAGAGCTGCTTTCCTTCCTCACTTTTGGGTTGTACAATGTTATTGAATACATCTTCCGTAAGTACATCTCGACATGCATCCAGCGCTGCATTCACCTGCAGCCCACTCTTTGGGGCGGGAGGAATTTTTGGAGAACCCTCTGTCCAACAAAAGCACGTGGTCTCGAAGTTGCAAGGCCACCAGTCCCGAGAACCACTGCATTTGCTACACCCGTACTCTCCATCGTCATCGACGTCTTTCAGAAAAGAGTTCCCGATGCAGTATTCACCGAGGTTACATCCTCCGTTAGCACATTCAGACAGAGCACCACCAGTGGCTAGTGCATCGGCTACTGAGATGGAGAGCAGAAAAAATAATGCGCCGATGTAAATCTTCATCCTTGAATGAATAAGTAAGTAGGTAGATGATACATCGCATGGGAGAGTGTTATATTATCGTATGCATACGGGCTGCTTGTGGCGGGGGCAATGCTACGGGCAGCTTCTATCTCCAGTCTACAGATTCACAGACCCGAAGGGGCTGGTCCAGCAAAAAAGCTGGTGGCATGGCCGGCCATTTTCGTGGGATTTATTACTTAGATAGGTACCATACTACTTCTACTTACTTATCCGTTCATCCCACAAAACCGTTCATCGTCCCGCAAAAACTCGGTTTGTAGCTAGTCATGTTCTCCACACATGATCGACCAGGACCAAGTAGTAGATAGAAGCTCGTTCTTTTGAGGAAATAGAAGAGGAGATCACACCCGCATGACCTCCGTCGACTACGCTTGATTGCTGCACGGCTTGCTGAGCTTTATTCTCCTTCTTTCACACAATTTTAATAAAAAAATACTTTCAATATGTCACCGAAGAAGAACAGCAGATCATCCAGCGGCAGCGGTGGCGACAGCAGCGCCGATCGTCGTTTGGCACTGGCACTTCAAGATCAATTTGAGGTAGACTTTCGTGGATCTCGGTCTAGTTGGACTGAGTTCGATGATGGCGTTGCATATTCTGCGTCGTCATCTGAAACGCAAGTGATACGCAACCTTCCATCGCCGACAAGAATGCAGCATGAAAGAAGCTCTCGTCCTCGTCCATCCGCACTACCGCCTCTTCCTCGCAGCAGCTATAGCACACCCGTCAGGAAGACTTCTAGAAGCGGCGGTAATAATTTGACACCCGATACGATTGCAAACACTCCATCTGCGTTCAGCTCTTCAAATGATATATCTCCTGTGTTTGGAGGAAGTAGTGGTCGTACACCCAGAAGTTCTCCAAGTAGCAGCTCGAGAACTAGTTCTACCAACTTGGTCAACCTCGATGATGCAGGATTCATTGTCGTTGACATGGATGAAGATGAAACTCTTGCAAGAAGGCTGGATCAAGAGATGAGAGATGCAGAGCTCGCCTCAAACTTGGAGCGTGCGGAAAGGGCACAGAATCTCGCTCGACACCAGCAAGCTGCAGCTGCATTTGCAGTGGGGGGTGCTGATAGCTTTGATTCCAGTGGGTTAGATCCGCCCAATATTCCGTCTACTACTACATCATCATCATCGTCAAGCTGTCGTGACAAATCTGTACACTATGGCATCAGATTTGCTGTTTTTCTCGTTGTGTCTGCAGTTTCCATGATCACATTTATCATGCTTTTCAGTGGTCCAAAAGCAGTGATCGATCCTAATACCTGGATGCCTGGTTGGCCAGATCTATCGAACCCTAACGACGTAGGGAAGGTGGGAGAGCATAACATGTGGGTGGCCGATCTAGTTGACAATGGCTTGAATCTGGTAGTGTTGAACAGCTTGGACGACGGAAGCGACTGGAATGAATATTTTAGCCAGTCTATTTCCGAGTGGGACAATGGAACACCCGATTCAGTCACGTTGCAAATTAAGCGAGTGCAGACTGATCCTGATTGTCAACCTGTTCGTCGTGCCATGAAGGTATGCAATGGTGATTACGGTCCAACGGATTGGAGGGGAGTAAATCAAATCATTCTGTCAAATAACTACATCATAACAAGCGTTGCGAAGATGAATGATTATTACTTGGAAGGGACCAACAGGGCGCAAAAGCTGTACACAATGTGCCATGAACTAGGGCACGGCTTGGGTCTTGGACACTCTGACGAGAACTTTTACAATAAGGATCTTGGAAATTGCATGGATTATACGGAACAGCCCGAGAATAACATGCACCCCGACGAAAGTAACTTCAAGGTGTTGGAAGAACTATACGGTGCTGTGAATCAGAGTGTTACAAGTAGCGGTAAAACTGTTGCTGTTGAAGAGAAGCTTGAAAACAACGGCAATAGACAGCTGACTCATGCTGATGAAGAGCGGTTGTTTGAGAAGTATGCCGAGTACCTGCGGAATGATCCCATTGAAGTCTCTGATGAGAATGGTGAATTTCCTGATGAAAGGAATGGTTGGCGGTTATTGAGAAGAACGAAAAATGTTGTGTACCATCAGAAGGATCTCCCCGATGGATACTCTATCAGGAGTGCTATTCTTCTTGCATGATACTGACGTTTGTTCTCTGAGGCGGTCCAACTTGAGATCGGAAGGAGATGAGATGCTTGTGCATCATTTGAAATAATTGTAATACTGTGCTAATAGAGATATATTTAAATATCTACTTGATTCCACTTTAAAGCCTGACAGTCCAAGATGAATGAGCAAAATCTTTCTATTGTACGATACAAGCGTACTTGTTTTTAGAGTGGCTCTTTGCGCAGTTTCACTGCCACATCAGTTTAGATAGCAAATGATTGTGTGTTTATTTGATCTCGGTCAAATGTCTCTTTGAATTTTCATGTCCGCTAAATCGACTACAAAGTAGATTATATTATCACGGACAGGAATATTATTATCTCGTCCGTCACAAAACTATGCACCAGTCACCAAATTGACACCAGGCATCTTGAGTAATTTCAACTGCTTCTGCCCCTTTCTAATCTTATATTCAATCGTCTTGAAGTCCGATCTTTTAACTAATGATGCCTCCTTCCTGAATTGATCCCGTGCAAATGATGTACTGCTGTTGCTGCTCGAGGTTAGTAACTGATTTAGCGGTAGATGTTTATTAAGTACTCCTGGTTTGCGATCTTTACGGATTGTCTCACGAAGTATTGAGCGATAGAGGGCTAGCACATCTTTCTGCAGTCCGGAGAGTCGTGCTGCTGAAGCCATCACGCCTGCTAGCTGTTGTTGTTGTTGTTGTTAGTATGAGCAACAGCGAATGTTCATCAACAACTATTTTATTTAGCGTGTATCACTGTGTATCAGCTATCCCCGCTGTCCTTTAGCCCTCCATCTTTAGTAAGAGAAATTTCGTTGATCAAGACTAAAATGATGATTACAGTGAGGAAGCTCCTGGTAGCTCCTTCTTTGAGACAAAGACAAAACCGAGTGACAAGAAACAGCCTCTCATATCTACCAAACTCCTAATATTATTATTCGACGTAGGGGGAAAGAGGCTGCTTAGCTCTAGAGCAGAAGCATCATTGTCCACCACGCAAGCTCAGAGATAGGCAGGCTGTCTGCGGTAGCCTCATTTAGCAGCAGAAGCAGAGCAGCATCGCCCACAAACAACTAACTTGGCATGATGAGAAACGGACGCCGCGTGAAGAGGCCATTGCGTCGACCCACCCTCAGTTCAGCCTCCCGCAACAGCACAGTCCTAGAAACAGTCTTCCTTATCGGTTTGATCATTGCTGTGTTTATTGTATTTTGGTTGTATCAGCTCGTTTCCATCATTATGAGCAAAAATGTTCGTGGACCGGGGCCTGTGGTGTCATTGCCAAATTTGCCTTCACCACAACAACAAGGACAGGCAATAGCAGCGGCTGGACTGCGCGGGAGAGGAGCTTCATCACAGGCAAGTGGGGGCTTTCAACATTTTTTAGATATTGCACTTGACTTGGCCTCGCTGGAACCATCAGAGGCTCTTGCAACAATAGAACAGAACGATCCATTCGAAACGAATCACTTTGATACCCTACTATTACAAAAAGAAACGTCACTAAAACGTATTTTAACAATTGACGAAATCAAGGAAATTTTCCCCTGTCCGAGGTTAGAGGAGAGGATTACACTGCCCGATGCACGTGTAGAACAAAAGGCACAAGACTTTCGAGATGGGAAACGCGGGACATTTCTTTTCTTTCAACACTTACGAAAGGCGGGAGGGACCAATTTCTGCAGTTTGGCTGAGAAGAACTTGCCGAAAAAGGCACAACCGCACTACTACTGTATGCCAGATATGGGATGGTCAGGGAACAAGGATGCTGGATATCTTCACTCGTGGTCAAATGAAGAGATTATCACTCGTATGGAACAGCAAGGGTTTCGCATAGCAGGTAATGAGTGGGAAAACTTCGACGTTTCTCGCCACTTTGACCTTCCTGCCATATTTGCCACATCGTTTCGGAGACCGCTCGATCGAGCATTATCGCAATTCAGATTTGAATGCATCGAAGATAGAGGATGTTACATCAAAGATGTGCACGAGTGGTGGGACAAACGAGTTGATTTATGGAATGTGTATACAAAAACATTTGCGGATCCACCAGTAGGTGCACGACAACATTTCAAGGGCAGTGAACATTCCAAGCAGCGTCGAGAGATGATGGCAACAGCGATTGACACTTTGTCCAAATTTCATATCGTCCTTTCAATGGAATGGCTTGCCTATGCAGCTCCACAGGTAAAATCTATTTTGGGGTTCAACGATGTAAGTGCCCTAACAACACGTGTTAGACCTCACATTACTCAAGCAAAAAGGGATGATGGACAAGAGCTCAATAGCCTAGGATCGGCAAGCATCAAGAAAGCAAGCTGGGATCCAAAAGAATATCTGGATGCAGCCCAGTATAAGAAAATGAGTGAAGATTTGGCTTTAGACGAGATACTGACTGAAGTGGCTCGAAGGATGTTTCTGGAGAGGTTGGTTTGTGAAGACTTGGGCGGTGGTGTAGCGATATAAGCAAATGAAAATGCGATTATTTGGAGGTTATGCTGAGTGTGCTTGTGCGTTCTATCACTTTTGATGTGCGACAAGTCTTGCCACGTCTTAGTCCTCTGCGTAACAATTTCACCTTCACAGATACTATGTCTAGCCATGTTTTGCTTTCAACTCGCTCTGTTATAGTGTATGCTTCCAGTATTTGTACATGATTTGGTCATCTTTCCATCCTTCTGTTACAACTGGCGGACCACGGGATCTTTATCACCATAAACTTCATGAGTAGTCTCCGATTCTGTCACTCTCAGGAGGCGAACCCTGAATGGAAAAGTCCCAAACAAACCACCTAGCCTGAACCCGAAGTAAATATGTGCAAATCTTTTTGCAACCAGTACGAGTCTACACGATAGGCGCTTACCGCATATCTTCTTTCACCGCATGACAAAAATTTCCGCGCCATCGAATGCAATCATTCATACTACGCATTGTCCTTTTTGTGTCCGACAGCTTGTGTGATGTCACCGAACGGGGTCTGAGCGAGGTCATCCGCCTCAACTCTATTTGCCCCTTCTCTTTTTTCCGCGCGATCTGTTTAGCATATCGTACGGACTAAATATGGCATAGATACATATTGCCCTTGTTTCTTGACCGTGAGTCATTTGTCATTTCCTTTGTAGAATCTCACTCTACGATCAGTTCCATCCAGCACAGGCCTATTAGGAGTCTTCAAGCCTTTATTTCACCGATGCAAACTCGGCCGGGTCCTGCCATAAGTCCATAAGTAAAAGTATCCCTTCTCTCTTTTCCTCTAATCTGTGCAGCATATCGTAACGACTAAATATGGCATAGATACATATTGCCCTTGTTTCTTGACCGTGAGTCATTTCCTTTGTAGAATCTCACTCTAAAATCAGTTCCTCCAGAACAGGCTTATCGAGTCTTCAACCTTCAAAGCCTTCCCGTTTTACAAAGCGGCCTAAAAATTTTCCCCGAGCAAACTCGGCTCTGCCATGCAATATTCGAACTGAGCTGTTCACTTCGATCTCATTCAGTGCTTTTGATAGCCTCATAAATTCAAACTTTGTACCAACGATATTGATCTTCTCTGCACATCGCATCGAAACAATGGAATCGAGGGACGTCATAATGAAGCAAATCGCCAGCCAGGCGGCCCAGGTCAGGCACAACTTCGAAGCCTCCTCGAAGAAACGTCATGCTGCTGTATCGTCAGCAACAGCGGCTGCCGCCCTACACATGGCCAATCTCAACAAGAGAAGAAAGCTAGAGAAGTCTATCCTCAGTAATAATGAGGCCGGCGTCGGCGTTGCAACACTACCACCGTTGACCAGCAATGGCCATTACTTTCACAGCGCCATCGCATCATTTACAAGACCGGAACCCAAGAAAATTGCTACCGCCACCAATATCTCTGACGGCATTATTCTTAAGTCTGAGGCCGGTGATATCATTGTCAGCCCTAACGATGTGATTCAAGGTAACGGTAAGACGACCCAAAGTCTGGTTGGTAATAAACGCTATCGAGTTTGGATCGACTTGCATATTGCCTCGTTCGCCAAGGCTACATCCCAGGAAGAGAGAATACGAATTGCTACAAGTGTTGTCAATACGGTGACAGGCTCTGTACCTCAAGGTCGATTCCTCTCGATGGATATCACCTCTGGTTTGTGGTATGAGATGGGACATGAGAGCGCTGTCAGCATGACTATGGGAGCCTTGATGCAGTGCACAGCTGTTCCCTATGCTGCTGCGGTTCAGAGTCCTATTCATCAGGCTGCCGTTCAGCAAAATACATATGTCTCTAGAGCAGCATAAAAAGATAAAAGATATTTATTAATTATTCCAGAAATACTTAATTAATAAGATGAGCTTATGGATGTAGTAAGTAGTATGAGGAACTATAGTATCAGGAAGGACCGGAGCAGAAAAGCTCTGAAAGCCGTGACTGGGCTATTGAATGACTATATAGATGCGGAAGACATCTTTGCAAAAGAGCTACATGTATCATATTTGGGTGTGCAAAGTAATTATCCTTCGAATTTGATTTTTCTTTCCACCACTCCAAGTGCCTCTGAGAGGAGAGCGAGGACGTAAATCTCTGTAGTTGTTCCCAAGCTCCTTCCATCAAACATTCATGTATGACTTCGTATTGTACCACATATGGTAACATACCCTTTTGCATTGCATTTTATGTATGCAATAATTTCACACTGGACAAAGTTGGTGGCAACTCCACAATACTCCTTTCGAATCATCATCGACAGTCATCAAGTCATCAAGCACGTCGCCAGAACAGGATAGAACGTCGAATCATTTGTGGCAAATTTGTGACGCAATGTCCAATGCAGCCTTCAAATCATGAATCAAATCATCTGCATCTTCTAAACCTACACTCATTCTAAGCAGTCCCGGAGGACTGGTCCGCCTCTCAGGAGGTTCGATGGACGCTCTATGTTCAATGAGAGTCTCCGTTCCGCCAAGGCTTGTTGCTCTTCGAATTGTGTTCACAGCACCAGCGACAGCCATGGCCATTGATTCACTCTTTACTTCAAAGCTAAGCATTCCACCATACATTGTCATTTGGTGTTTAGCAGTAGCATGATGTGGGTGAGATTCCAATCCTGGGTAGTGAACCTGCACAATGTGTTCATGCCCATCGAGGTATGTTGCCAACTTCATCGCAGTTTGACACTGTCTTTCCACTCTCACATGCAATGATCGTAAGCCTCGAAGTGTCAACCAACATTCCAAAGGTGATGCAACAGCTCCAATTGATGTTTGAACCGACTTCAATCTCTGTGCAATAGACTTTCCAGTTTTGTTAGGTGAACAAGAGATCGTTCCCAGAAGCACGTCTGAGTGTCCTCCCAAGTACTTCGTGCCAGAATGAATCACAGAATCAGCTCCCAGCAAAAGTGGTCGAGTAATGACTGGCGGTGCCCATGTTGAATCAACCACAGTGATTATATTTGAATTCTGTTTTTGACTCCTCATGTCGTTAACGAATTCACATATTGATTGAATATCTGTTACTTGGCAAAGTGGGTTTGATGGAGTCTCCATCCAAACTACTAGTGTTCCATCATCTGCAATATTATGTTTTGACTCTAAATGATGTTCAATAGTTTGTCGTATATCATGAACATTCGTCATATTAACCGATTCATGAAGGATGCCATGATCATTGAGGCAAACATGTAATTGGGTCGGAACTCCGTGATAAACATCTTCCGGCAAAAGGACCTTAACTGGTGACTTTTGTGCAAGCAGTAAAGAAGCAACAGCTGCCATTCCTGACGAAAAGGCAAATGTTGGTGCAGTTTGTCCATGACCGGCTTCCAGCTTGCCGATAGCAGTTTCCAGGAGTTTACGTGTTGGGTTACACGATCGTGAATAAATCAAACCGCCTTCTCCATAATTCCCATCTGCCGGACGCACATACGTTGTAGCGAGCTCTATGGGCGGAGAAAGTGGTGCATTATTGTTTTCATTGGACGACGAAGACAGCCCCGCATGAGAGAGCAAGGTTGACAGCGATAGTGACGATTCATTCCAGCTGTTCTTGTCGAGATTTTTACGCAGCTGATATCCTAAACGGCCTGCCTCTGCTGGAGATAGTTCGTCGCCTCCTCCTTTGCCTGACGATGAATTCAATTGCCGATTTACAACATGATGTAAAAAAACAAGTCTAGAATTATTGTTCAATGCAATCTTGGATGATGTGATGTGAAGCAAGCGTCTGCTACTCCGTTGCAGCATCATCAGGTCCGCATAAAGTAGAGTGTTGATTGTATGTATCAAGGGAATAACTAATTGTATGTCAGTGAGGAGTATGAGGAACCGCAATTAACCATACTTACCTCAACACTAACACCAAGAAGACGAAAGATCTTCTACTGTTCCTACGTACAAACTCTCAACGTCAAGACTAAAAAAACTGTCAAACATCATCACTTTCTTTGCTTTGGTCTTTTGGGCCATAAATACCGGGTTGGTCTTCTCCTATGCATGTAGCATGCACTTGTACTAAAAGAAAGCCTCATCTTCTTCCATTTCATTCAAGGTATATTGCAGAAAACAACATGATGATAATATCATTGAGAGCAGCTCCAATCATCCGAACACTGCGGCGTCATAATATGTCGTCGTCCACAAAAGACAAATGGCCAACAGTCCATCCAGAGAAGCACCGGCTGCATTATCAACAAGAGATAATCCGTAGAGACAAGCTGCTGCCCCCACCACCGTCAACACTATCAACCATGATAAAAACAAAAGTTTCTCCTGATAGTGTGCCCGAGCCAACAAAGCAGCAGCTGCGAATCGTCGCATTACATCAATCAATTCCTTTCGTAGGTTTCGGGATTATGGATAACGGTATACTTATCCTATCCGGCGAGGCAATCGACATGTATCTTGGCGTGAAATTAGGTATATCCACCATGTGCGCCGCGGCATTGGGAAATATCATTTCTGACTTGGCGGGTGTGGCACTGGGGACAATGATTGAAGATGCCGTGGTCAAGTGGAGTAAGAAAATAGAACAAATAACGAATGGAAGGATACGATTGCCCCCAATGCCAAAATTGACCTATGATCAACGCAACTTGCGGAGTGTTCGATTTAGCACACAAATGGGGTGTGCTGTTGGATTGACTATTGGCTGTATACTTGGTATGTTTCCGTTACTCTTCTTTCCAGATGTTCATCACAAAGCAGCAGCTGATAATGACGATGGTGGGAACAACACATCTGTGCACGACATTCAATCAGAAAACGAAAGATTGAAAGCTGAAGTAACCTTACTAAGAGGCAAGTTCAAAACGTTGGCGAAGGAAAAGCAGGACGCCATTTGGGATAAAGGATATTGATGTCAAAAAGAAATCGATTTGTTTTATAATTTTGTCCAGTTGTGTTAATACCTAATCTTTACGGCAAGCTCGTAATTCTCTCCCGTACACGAACAACTGCCTTTTGGACATCTGCGATTGTTACAAACTTGCTTGTATCCAGTAGAATGTAGAGTTCTTGCTCACCATTTGCATGACAGTACACCCACCCCTGCGGCAAGAAGGTACATAATTCAATCACTTTGATGCTACCGCTACTGTCCTCGGTCGAGTTGTGTTGCGACACTGCGTCATTCACGGTTAGGCTCAGCACATTTCGCCGATGAGATAACCGTCCAACCTCATTGAACATGTCATCAAATGCAAGCATAACGTCCAATGGCAAATACGCCGCAAGCTTGTGACGACAGTCCAATATGTCAATATGGTGTGTTGGTCGGTACGTGGTTGTTCTTTCCTGTTCCTCTTGCTTTCCCTTTTGACCAAGACCAAATAAGAGTTTGGGCTTGGTCTCATTCGTGACTGGTTCATTTGCAACTCGTTTGAACTGATTCGAAGATAAATCATGCTGACTTAGTAGGATGAAGCTGTTCTCGTCCCTGTTGATATGGATGATATCCATTCCTGCTTCTCCTTGAAAGAGTCTGTGTCTATTAGTTTCTTTAACAGGCGCCGGATTAGAGACTGAATCAGAAGAATCACGTTCCGAAAAGGCATCGCAAAACTCCGAAATTTGACTATCAAGGAATGTTAACAGAGTTGCAAATGCTTTAGCTTCCTCTTCAATATCTTCGCCAGTGATCAGTGTGCCTTCTTCCGAACCATCACCACTTGGATTCATTTCTTCCGCCATTTGCTCCAACATACTACCACCTCCATAAGGGTCTTGCAGTTCAAAGAATAGAAGAAAAGTAAAGTCTCCTTTCCCAAACATGGCCACATGTGTTTCAATTGCGTCATCGTGTTCAATAATTTGAGAAGCTGTAGGACATGGAGGATGCAAATTAGGGAGCCAAACTTGACGATTGAGATCAGGAACAAAGAATGATGGCAGGTGTTCTTTATTATCTGTCCCAAATGATGTTGGGGGCTGAGCAAATCCTGACAAGACTTCCATCGGAGTCGGGGTGAGAGGAGCGAGGTTGACTTTATCATCCGGATGTGAAATATTTGACATCCACCTCTCTAGAGCATTGTGGTTATGTCGCGAGACGTTATTTTCACGTGGCTCGGATGCTTGCTTTGTTAATTCAGCCATAAAATTCCTTTCTGCACTTCTCTGGGAGTAAGAATGAAAGTATTCCGCCACAATGCATGGTATTTCTGGGGGAAAGAGATCTTTCATCTCATTCTTCATCTTTGAGAGCACAAATCGATTCTGGTAAAATAAACTCATTCCAAGTAGACGGGAAAATTGAAGGCCACTTCCCCCATTCAGTTGAGGAAGCTCATCACTTATCAAAGATTTCATGAACTCCGCCCCCGCTAGGCACACGAAGGACTGCGGCGCTAGTGGTGGGTGTTGTCCACGCACGGGTATGTCGCTCATGGTGCTGGATGGCAATGAGAACAGTGGAGCAGGAATCATTTCCACGACACATCTCCCTACTCCTCCCTTCATAATGTCACACACACCTTGCATCCTCCACAACCATTCGTCGTAGAAACACTCTAGATCTTCCCTCAGCTTTGTTATTGGCAACACTTCCAACAGCTTGTCAATACGATTCAAACAGTCGCTGTGACCAAGCTCATTAGCAATACCAGCGAATAAATCTTCCGCATTTGAACTCGAGCCCCAAATGGAACTCTTTCTTATCCCTCCAAATCTCGATGACGATGCCACTTCCCGCTGTTTATTCTGTATGTTTCGGTACTCACGACGCAAATCAAAGAGCTCTTGCATGCCACCGTAACGGTAATCTTGTAGATTTCGACTGTTTTCGATGGAACTATTGCGAATAGCGCGATTGCTATCCTGATAAAATCCCTTATTTCTGTCGCTGTCCGTAGAATGCATACTGTTACTCAAACTCCTTCTGATCCTCGCTCCCGAGCTACGTCGCGTAGGTTGGCGATTGGCGCTGCCTTTTCCGCTAGCTTCATTTGTCGTGCCATTCACTTTATCATCCTCTGCTTCAATTGCCCACTCTGATGATTGCTCGAGATGACGTGTGCGCAGCAGCCTTCTATGAATCCCCCCTCCATGCATTAATGAAAAAATTGAGTGAATTTGTCGAATGGCTTCTCGTATGGCCGAAGGATCTGCCCCGTACCCGAGATTAGATCGTAGATTGTCAACAGCAAAATTTATGGATTGTTGGTTGCTGGACTGCCGTTGGAGATTGCATCGGTTGATTGCGCGTGGTAATTGTGCTATGGCAACGATATCTCCATCTAATTCAAGTGGTACAAAGACCAAAGTCGAATGAGATAGATGCACAACCTCCGTTTCTGCCAATTCATCCACTTTATTATCAAAATCAACACCATCATCCCCGTATTTTTGAGGCCTAAGGGCCGTTGGCAACGACCTCAGGGCACGACAAACCCCTGCAAATCTTACAGCATCTTCCGAAGCGTGGCTTCGCACTGTTGTTTCTTTCTCCCCGGAGAAACTCACATCATCGCTCGACGCGCTCAGAAGGCTACTACGTCTACTTATGTTATCAGCGTCATAATTATCTACGACGGAAGGATGAGATCTACGCCCCCCATTGTGCGGAGAATTCAAAGCATGGTCATAGTAATATAAAATGAATTCGCCGTGCTCATCTAATAAGGCATCCTCACTAAGCATACTCGCTGGATTTCTTCTCCGTCTCCTCTGATGCTTCTGATCATCATCGTGCTCATCACGATGATTTGGCAACGGCATCAAGCCCTCATGGAGCACAATCATTTTTTGAATTAGCACAGGAGAGGGCATTGACGCAGCAACTCCTCCACTTCCGCCGCTTGTGGTAGAGCCATTGTGGCTTCGCGATGCAGATCGAGAAGATGCGGCAACAGAGGAGGAAGGCTTCTTTCGACTAAACATTATTAGGCTTGGACGATGCATGCACCGAATTAGAGGAGAGAGGTGAGTTGGTTGTCTCCAACCCTAATCCACATTCCCATATTATGTCCTCGACTTAATGTCCTCGACCTCTAAGTATGTTGCCTATCTCATCTCATCGTGGCTTTTTTGGCCATAAAAATGCCAACATGGTGGCTCGTGACTCGTTTAAGGTGAATAATTATGTACCTGCACTCTAGCACGTTGAGTAGAGGGAGTAGTAGACGGTACTTTATCGTCGTTAAACATAATCCTTTTATATGCATTATCATCCTTTAAAACAGAACACTTCCAAAGCATTCAGCTTGTACATCTAAAATCTAAAACTCACTGTCTTCGTCAAACGACTCGTCACTGTCATCATCACTGTCTGACAGCACATATGTAATCTTCTTTGCAGCAGCCCTTCCACTTCGAGCGCGAGGTGGAGCAGCAACAATTTCTACACTAGCATCATCACTGTCGCTGTCACCCATAAAATCATCACTGTCCGAGTCATAGGTTTTCTTTGGGGGGGCCTTCTTCTTCTCAGGAGCCTTCTTGTGTGCAGCCTTTTTGACGGGTGCAGCCTTCTTAGTCTTGGGAGCAGCTTTTTTTGCAACAGGTGCAGGCTTGTCGTCACTACCAATGGACAACTTTTCAAGAACACTGACAACGTCATCCTTGGGAGCAGATGCAGGTTGCTCGGTCACTACAGGCGAAGGAGCCTTTACCATAGGAGCAGCCTTGACAACAGGCTTTGTAGCCTTGGGTTTGGGGGCTGGCTTTGACTCAGATACCTTGAAGTCATCGTCGGAGTCATCGTCTTCCAACTCAGAGTCCCACTCGTCTGGCTTCTTCTTGGATTTCTTCGCATTTTTAGCTGCAACTGTAGCTTTCTTGGTGACGCGTGCCTGATTCTTTGATTGAGCCTTGACCTCCTTCTGCAAATCAGAAGCAATGTCCGCATCTCTTTCGTTCAGCACCTCGTCAATGGCATCCAAGTCGGACAACCAGATTGATTCGGGAGATGTGCCTTCAAGAGTGTCGACCTCGCCAGCCTTTTCTGCCCTCTGACGACGGAGTTCCTCAGCCCTCTCAAAAGTTAGGCTCCAAATCTTCATACCAAGAAGGTATTCGTATCCCTTGGCCAATTCGGCATCTGAGGCACTTTCATCGACGTCGTCGTCACTAACATCTTCATCCTCTGGCTCCTCCTTCTTTGCATCCTTGGGGTAAAGATCGTATCCCCTTTCTCTTAACTCTGCTAGCAATTCAGTACGCTTCCTGTTACTTACGACAAGCTCGCCCTTGCAGACTTCTTCAACAAAACGGGCCTTGTTCTCCAACACCTTGAGCTCCTTTCTCATCTTGTCCAAGAGCATATCCTTGCGCTTGACATAGAATTCAAGACGATGATTGAAGAAAAAGCGAAGAATATCCACCGAAGTTTTGTACTTGTGAATCTTGCCATCTACATCAAAGAGTGTCATGTTGTTGGTCGAAATGGTTGTAGAAAGCTTGAATTTGCCCTCTAACCCGTCTTTACCCTTCTCAAAAGTATCAATATTTTCTTTAGATGCGGTAATGGTGAATGCGACAGTGGTATCAGTGTGATTCTCCTTGAAGTCACTGATAACACTTGGGGACTTATCAGTTCCTGTCATCATTTCCTCCAAGAATGTTTTATAGTCTTGGGTCCATTTACCAATGGGAAGCTCACTAATGACAAGAGTAGTGTCGTCCGTACGTTCAATCTTGCCCTTAACAATATAACTGGAAGTGATGTGCGAGTAAGAATGAGGAATAAGACGCATGCACTGGCAAGATTAAAAAAAAAACATCAAAAGCATTAGCAATATAATTCTTACCTTCCTTCCCTCTTTCCGGACTCAGCAATAATTTCACCAGTAAATCCAGCGAAGTAAGGATGCATCATCTGAGGCTCCTCACCATTTATCATCTTTCTCAAGTTCTCAATCACCTCACGTGGATCATGGTTTTGAACTGTTGAAGACCACCCAGTTCCAATACCATCTGAACCGTTAACAAGAACGAGAGGAATCACTGGCATGTAGTACTCTGGCTCGATGGAAAGACCATCATCATTGAGGTAATTCAAAAGAGCGTCATCGTCGGGGTGAAAGATTGCTCGGGCAACCTTCTCAAGCCTTGTGAAGATGTAACGAGCAGAGGCATGATCCTTTCCGCCCATGCGCCTTGTTCCAAACTGACCGGAAGGATAGAGAAGGTTGACGTTGTTGCTTCCGACATAAGATTGCGCAATGTTAATGATGGTACCAGTGAGAGACATTTCGCCGTGGTGGTAGGCAGAATGCTCTCCGATGTAACCCGCTAACTGCGCTACCTTGATTTCATTCTTTAGCTTCTTCTTGAAACATGAGAATAGCACTTTGCGCTGCGAAGGCTTGAACCCGTCCATAATGTGGGGAATGCTACGGGCGTTGTCATAGTTGGAGAAAAGGACGAGCTCTCTATTGATAAAGTCCGAATAGTTAATGCCGTTCTTCTGTGCCTCGCTGTAGTTCAAGTAGGTATCCTTATCAATACGGTTGAGCCATTTCTTCCTCTCCTCCACCTTACTCTTGGAAAATGCCATGTCAATGAGTCCAGCACCAGTTGTGATGGCATCGGAAGGACTATCATCAGCCATGTCGTCATCGTCCCCATCAAAAGAAACAATATCGTCGCTAATTGTATTGAAGGTAATCTCATGAATATCGAGATTGGAGAAGTACTCTTTGGCTTCGGCACTAGTCGAAGTACCAAGACCCTTGTAGTATTTGGTCGTCCATCCTTTTGCATTGTTTCCAGTCGACTCCTTCCACTCTTCATACTCTGGAAGTGTGAAAAAAGTCTCGGACTTGTTTCCCTTCGTGCATTTGACAATGGGAGTGATGAATTGCTGCAAGAAGCCAGGAACATCCAATAGTGTAGGCCAGAAATGATGAATGAAGTTGATCACAAGACCCTTGATGTGACTCCCATCGTGGTCCTGGTCAGCCATGATCATCAAATGTCCATAACGGAGGGACTTGACATTGGTTTCGTCGTACGTAGTACCAAATTTGAGGCCCATGATCTCTACAAGATTCATAATCTCCTCATTCTTCATGATTTGAGCATGTGTTGCATCACGGACATTGAGTGGCTTACCCTTCAAGGGGAACACTGTGATGTAAGTTATTGAACGAGTGTCATGGTAAGAGATTATGTTCAATCAACACAACACAAAGTGTGTAAGCTAACAATCACTTCAATCTTACCTCCGTAGTAGTCTCTACCAACCACCGAAAGACCAGACATGGCAAGTGACTTGGCAGAGTCTCCCTCGGTAATGATAAGAGTACAGTCCTTGCTCTTGGCAGTTCCGGCATGGTTAGCATCATCCAACTTGGTAATTCCTGTCAACTTGGTTTTCTTGGTTCCACCCTTACGCTTGAGTGCCTGATTCTGCTTGAACTTGGCATAACTCAAGATTGAATCAATGGTGGCCTTCTCCACTTGCTTCAAGAATTTATCCGAAAGATTCACTTCCTTTGCAAAGGTGGAAGGTTTTGTCGTTAGGTTCTCCTTGGTTTGAGAATCGAAGGTTGGATTCTCAACAAGACAGTTGACAAACACACGAATGAAATTTGCTGGAAACTTCCATCCGAAACACCTACTCCAACTTCCCATCGATCACCAATTTTTTCATAAGCCGAGGGGGCTGTGATGCCATCAAAAAGGTCGAGGTAGGATTTGAAATCCTTCACGGGGACCTTGGTGCCATTGAGGTAAACGCTGAGCTTCTTGCCTTCCTTGTTGGCCATTGAACCAGCAATATCATAGGCACGCTTTGAGAGTAGCCCAATTGTATCAGCATCCAAATGCGTCATGCCGAAACGCGCAAGGTCTGGTTTGAAAGTGATCTTGGTGTAATCTCCCTTCTTCTGCTGGGCGGCAGTGCACTTCTTCAACTTTGGCTCCTCCTTGTTGTGCATGTTGTTACGGAAGACTTGAGTGAAGACCACACCATTCTCAGAGTCGCAGCACTCAACGATAAACTCAGTGGAGAAGATGTTCGCTAGCTTCGCTCCGTAACCGTTGCGCCCTCCCGTTGTTTTCTTCTCGTCATCATCAAAGTTGGATCCTGTAAGTAAATGCCCAAAGATTAATGTTGGGACATAGCAGTTGTGCTCCTTGTGCATAACGACTGGGATGCCCTTTCCGTTGTTCAATACCGAGATGGTGTTGGTATCGGCGTCGACGACCACCTCCATTCGATCCATGGAAGAATCGCGCTGCTTGTTGTCGGCAGCGTTCACGATGATCTCATCAAAGATCTTGTACAGACCCGGAGTGTACGTCACATCACGACTTTGAATACGTTGCGTCTCTGCGTTGAGAACGAACATTGGCTGGGTTACTTGCTCTGTGCTTCCAATGTATGTATCTGGACGAAGGAGGATGTGTTCGAGCTGAGTTTTCTTTTGGTAGGTTTGTTCGATTGTCTTTTTTGTGGAAGATTTGCCTAGCGCTGCTGCCGCCGGGGCATTGTTGGGGTGAGAGTTCTCTCTGATGCTGTCCACCATCATTACGTCCGTCATGGTTGTTGCTGTTGTTATTGCTGGTTGAAATGTTTGTTCGTTGTTGTTTGGTTGATTGTGTTTGTTCTTATTATGATGATTTTGTGAGCCAGCAACACAATCTCCAGCGTTTGGTGAAGTAGCACAACGGCCAATTTCGCCAAAAAGCACTTTTCTTCCGCTCCTTTTCTCGATCGGGATTGATGTTAGAATAATATGGGGCTCGGGGCTTGCCCTCTTCTTAGATAATCTCCCGAATGAATCTTGCTGTCGGACGGAGTCTCTACTGTGGCTTTCTGCCAAAATGCGCTCGCCGTTAAATCTCTCTCTGGCACTGCATCATAAACAACCTCGCGTACGATAAGTAGATCCGACAACGCCGTGAACCAAAGGCACCAGAGAGAGGGAGCCGAAGTAGGAGAAGTGCCTTTGAACGGTTTTATCCCTCTTGGGACGTCTGAGCAACGGCTGCACGTTTGAATATCTTTGCGTGGGCGGGGCTGGTCTCAATAAAAATCATATCTTGTGATTAGATAAGTAGATAGCGACCGCCTCATTAAGCAGACGAGTTGGGAGGCCAAGAGGAGTCACACGACATCGCCAAAGAGAAAGACAGTCCTCCAACCACGGTATTAACAAGGATTATAACTACGCATCTTTCCGTATCAGCAATCACGGGAATATAAGGCCACGGCTGAGTAGAAAAATGACCAAAATGTTTGGAAAGAAAAAGAGTAGAGAGGGCATCGGCGCTGCCCCAAACAACGCCTCTGCCTTGAGCAAATTAAGCCCAACATCTTATGCACGACAACTCGATGACTTGGATCACGTAGTAGCCACAGCTCAGCAGGGGGGAGGTGACGTGGACGACGAGGAGTTGGCCAAGAATATGAATGCGCTTAATCTCAAAATCTCCCGTGGCGGCAAGAAGCAAGGAGGCAACATTCTCGACTTTGATGCTGATTCAGATGGAGTGTTTGAAGATGATATCGGTGATGCTGACGACGATGATGTCAAATCGGATACTGCCGGGGGTGGCGTCGCTGTCGAGAATAACAACCTCTTCTCCAGACTTAAGAAGGGAAAATTTAAGAAGAAGAACAACAACAGTGATGTACATCGAGGACGAAACGCCTCAAGTACGTCACGTGCTTCAAGATATTCCAGTTCGGATAGTCGTAGTGTCGCCATGACTGATGAAGGGGGACGAGGACGCGGTGGTGCCACGTCGGCGTCATCTTCTTCTAGTAGTATGGGGGATGATGCTAGTGTGGGGTCAACGGAGAGTGAAGATGGGGGTGGCGATGGTGGAGGTGGAAAGACGAAGAAGAGTGGACATGGAAGTGATTCAGCGGAGGATTACACTGATGATGAGGATGAGGGGGAGGATGGGTACAAACCTGGGGGGTATCATCCTGTGAAGATTGGAGAGGTTTATAATCAGAGGTAAGTCTTCTTTTTGTGCAATTCTGGGATGAATTGATTTCGCCCCTTTTTGTCATAATATTTGCTGACGTAAACGCTCCTTCCTCCCCCCCCCCCCCCCCCTATGTATTATTTACAGATACGTCGTCATTAAAAAGTTGGGATGGGGACACTTCTCTACTGTATGGATGGTCAAGGATCGACGAATAGTTGCATCCCCCATGAAACCCTCCGCGAGTGGAAAGGACCAGCCACCTCCCTTCTTTGCTCTCAAGGTGCAAAAATCCGCAGAGCATTACACTGAGGCTGCGATGGATGAGGTCGAACTTCTTGATTGTATCGCCCAAGAGAGAAAACGGTGCGAAGGTACACTTGTGTCAAAGGGTCCCATGTGCAGGGACAGCGATGGTGTCCGTGCCATTGATAATGTTGACCATTCTCGTTACGTTGCTACGCTTTACGATTCATTCTTTCACAACGGACCCCATGGAAGGCATATGTCAATGGTGTTTGGTATGCTAGGGTGCAATCTTTTGAGCGTAATCAAGGCCTATAATTACCGTGGGATCCCACTCCCTGCAGTGAAGCGGATGATCAAGGGGATTTGCAAGGGGCTTGATTTTCTACATCGCAAGTGCCAAATTATCCACACGGATCTCAAGCCGGAGAATATTCTTTTGCAGTTTCCTGACCAAATTGGGGCTTCATCAATTTTTGACGACAGTAATGATCATGCAGACGATGAAGTTGATGTTATTAACGCTGTGACCGGGCAACAGTCTCAACAGGAGGGCATGTCGATCGAGGAACTTGAAGCAGCAATCAAAGATCCAAAGACACCTGCAGCTGAGAAGAAGAGATTGAAAAATCGCCTAAAAAAAAAGAGGCAAAAGGAACGGAGAAAAGCAGAAGATGCCGACGACGATGATGACGAAGAAGAAACGGAAAATCCCATCCGTAAACCAACCAATTCAAATGGTGTATCGAAATCGGACGCAGGGGGTAACAAGTTTGTTGCAAGAAACTTCGCTATATCTGATAATCCAGACGAGCACATGGCTGGAATAATGAATGACAGCGTCGTCCTTACCGTCGCTGGGAAAGCGGAGGTTGAAGCACATCTTGGTGCGTGTGGCTCGTTGATGAAGAGACAACACCGTGTAGAAGGCATTGCTGAGGTAACTTTCCTCATGCGGGTAGAAGAGTCAGAAGAAGCGATGTCAACACAAATGACCAAGGTGTTGGATGGGATCAAATGGATTCAAAGCGACGAAAGCTCCACGTCGAAAGTGTGGAGTTGCATGCTAGCCACACAAACTCCTGGTGGCGCGGGAGCCAGTGATAAGGCAGTGAAAGCCATGTTCAGTATAACACAGAAGGGTAAAGCTGATATTACTGCTGAAGTAAGGAATACCTGGGCTAATATATCGAGGCTGATGGACTCCAATATTGGCGAGAACAAGTTAATAGAAACACCAGCCAACACAGGAAGGGCCAAAGCTGAAACGTCGGCGTTTTCGGTTTTCACTGTGCGATTTTCAGTTCTTTCAACCATGGTTGTATTGGGATTTCTCGAGTCTCGTCTTCCTGGCGTTATTTTTTGCACGTACCGACGTGATGAAGGATCACCACCAATGGACTCAATTGTATTTGGCCCTCAAACTCAGTCAATATGCCGCCACCCCTTGGCTCTACGGCTGAAGGAAAACGGAGCCAAATTGAAAGTTGGCGAAAACACTGCACCGTTAGCATCCAGCATATTTGGATACGATTTGCGATTGGTAAAACAATTTGGTGCGCCTTCAGGGCCGACATCTTTTGGTCTATCAAGTCCCGGCTTCGAGACAACTCAGAAGTGGTGGAATGCTCGCCGACCAATATTTGAACGAGTGAAATCATTCTTAGGATTGGATCTAAAAACAGATCCGACATTAAAGAACTTAATACCAGGAGAAGGTGGTAAGAAGCCATCCGGAGTGCAAGGTAAAGATGTAGTGGGGAAGCCTGCTTCTCTAGGTGCCACCAAAGCGGCTATTGCTAGGGCATCATACCAACCTGACCTCAAAGATTTGGAGGTTTTGATGAAGTCTAGAGCTGTCATAGTGGACTTAGGTAACGCTTGCTGGACACATAAGCACTTCAGTGAGGACATCCAAACTCGTCAGTATCGTGCACCAGAGGTTTTGGTTGGGAGCAAATATGATGCATCGGCAGATATGTGGTCGCTGGGTTGCATTACGTTTGAGTTGTTGACGGGAGATCTTCTTTTTGATCCACGGGCGGGAGATGATTACGACCGCGACGAGGATCACCTCGCGATGTTCCAAGAATTGCTTGGTAAAATGCCGAAGAAACTCGCTTTAGCGGGGAAGTATTCGAAGAACTTCTTTGATAAGAAGGGGAACCTCAAAAATATTAAACAGCTGAAATTCTGGCCAGTGGATGAAGTGTTGCACGAGAAGTACCACTTTGCTGCAGAGGATGCTGAAGAAGTTGCTGACTTTATCACGCCCTGTCTCGACTTTGACCCCAAGGAAAGAGCTATGGGCATCGATTGCTTAAAAAGTGATTGGTTGCAAGAAGAGAACATGGAGAGAGGTAGAAGATGAAGTTGATTCTCGGACAACAGTGCAAGCTATGCTCTTTCAACAAATGTTAATTTTATTTAGTGGACATGTTGTGTTCGATTATTATCTGGCACAAGCACTAGCTGGAGATTATGTTGTCCAAATAACGCTATTTCGATCCGCTTCTAGCACATTTTGTGCTGCAATACTTTTTATCGAACTTCTCAAAGCCAGCCCCTAAGATTCCTTCACCGCAAGCGTCACATTTTGTAGAGCTGCTTGCCTTCTCTTTTTGAAGAGCGATTGCACGCTCTTTCTTCTCTAGTTCTACTTTCTCTATCTGCTTCTTCTCTTTTGCACGTTCTTTTGCCTTCTGGCGCTTGGCTTTCTTTTTCGCAGCGTCCTTTGCAGCCTTCTCCTCTTGCGTTAGTTCGCGGTGTTGTGCAGCAGGAGAGCTCTTTTGAGCGCTTTCGAGTTCACAAGTTTCGACGGCAGTTGACGACGTTGCGCTATTGTTTGTCTTCTGCTTTGTTTCGATTTCCAAAGCGGTCGTCTCCATCTCCCATTCTTTCCATTTTTGGCTGAGCCACCGATTTATCTCTTCTCTGGCAAAGTTTTTTACAGCTTCAGCTTTCTTGTTGCTTAAAAGCGCATTGGCGGTGTCTTCCTTTGCCTTCCTTCTTGCTTCTATCCGCTGTCGTTTGCGTTCTAACGCTTCTAGGAAATAACGCTGCCTTGCCCTTTCCATTATCTCCTCCTTTTCTTTCTCCTCTTTCATTGTAAGGTCGGCTGTGCGGCGGACAACAGCTAGTATTTGACTTGGCATGTCATTTTGGTCAATTTGATCGCAGGCATTCGGTAAAGTAGCAACAGTCCGTTTCTCCCCGTTGCAAATCAAACTAGGAAATTCTTCTTGCACTTCTCGCCATGCGGCAATATCGGCAGCTTCGTGAGCAGCCTCATTGTCATCAATTATGAGCAAGCCTTCCTGATTGCTAGTAGAGCCAAGACCGCCCCAGGAGTGGTTTAAACTTGAGTCTGGGTTGTGATAGAGATTGAAACCACCTACAGACCTCGGTAGTAATTGCGGATCTTCAGTTTCGTTGGAAGAAGTAGTGCCATTTTGTCGTCTGATTCTTTCATGTCCAAACACAAACAACCCTCTCAGCGCTACGCTCGCTTCATTTCGAAGCATCTCCTCACGTCGACGTTGGTTGTCATCGTGTCCGTCTCCGCTTGTCACTTTGACTTTGATAGATTCTCTAAGCGACCACGCCTCTCTTACCGATATCCTTTCTGAATGGGAGTAGTTACGTCCATCAAAAACGTATTCATCTAAATACTTATCCAACTGTACGCAATCCTCATACTTAAGCGCCTCCCTAGTTAACGGATTGGTGAACGTCCCTTGTGAAACAATGTATGTGGCCAAAGCAGCGCCATCAAAAAAATGATTTGACCCATTGGATCTTAACACGAAAGGCGGATATGGTAAATCTCTCAAAGGCTCTAGAGTGATTGGACACTCGTCACCGTAGTAGTCAGATAAAAATGGATGATGCATATGGACTACATAAGTACCATGGACACGGACAAAGTTAGATAGACACAGCCGCCACCAAACAAAATCAATATGTATTATTTGCGGATTTTCGTGGATTCATATTTTTTTGTGTATTTTTTAAAACGAGATAGGTGAACAGAAAAACAGTACCATATGGTACTATCACCCCGAAAAGAGGAAACATTTATGGTACCCTGTCGGCCTCATCAGGTAACATGCAAATATGCTTTGTTAGGGATACTTAATAGCTCAGGCCGTCATCTCATGTACCAGCAACGCCACAACCTCGTATGAGTCGTGATGAGGTCCAATTTGCTGCAATTTAGGCAAGCCGCCAGCTCCACATTGACATTGGGCAACCATACCTATCTATGTCTATGTCTATGTTGTGTGGTTATGGCAGCACTTTGTACTTTCGATGTTAGAGTAAAAAAAAAAGATGTAAATCAAAGGGTGCGAAAGAACTGAGAGGAACTTCTTCCTCCAGATCATGTAGCAGCGACTCTACAACCTCGTATGCGCCGGGTTAAGGTGCAATTTGAGCAACCAGCAGCAGCACAATGCAATTTGGGACACCACATCGTATCTAGCGCTGTCCACATCAGCCTGAGCCGGTGCTACTGACCGAATACAGTTAGTATGGCCTAGGAATGAAGTTAAATGAGCCGGCTCAGGCCGTCATCTCAACTACAAACGACACTACAACGTCTTATGGTTCTTGACTAGGTGCAATTTGGACTGACCGCAAGCACCACTTCGGGACACCATTTCGTGTCTAGCGCTGTCCACATCGATCTGAGCTGGTTCCGATTGGCAATTATCTTTAGTTCGGGGTAGGAATTAAAATATATCAACCGGCCCAGGTCATCATCTCGCGTAACAGGGACACTACAACGTCGTATGTGTCATGATGAGGTCCAAGTTGGACTGGCCGCCAGCACCACATCTCGTGTCTATCACGCTGCACATCGATCTGAGCCGGTGCTGGATAGCGATTATCGTTAGTTTGGGATAGGAGTAAAAATAAATCAATCGGCTCAGGTCGTCATCTCGCGTAACAGGGACACTACAACGTCGTATGGGTCATGATGAGCTTCCGCCCTTCATGTAACCTACCGAAGTACCTACGTCAAACCTCTACGCTGTGCTCATCCATCTCACGACAAAACATAAATAATATGTATTCTGATATTACATCCAAAAATGAAGTCTATTAATTGTTTATTCTTAGTTGGCCTGGCTCTGCATTGTGTGGTGGGGATCGCCATAGCGTCAGATATTGGCAAATCATATCAGCTGTACCATAAGCTCGGAAGTCAGTCTGAACTCACGCCAAGGGGCAAAATTTTGATATCTCCATCTGACAACGATGGCAATAGTTTGTCGGCAACATTCATAAAAGACAACTCTGCTAAATTGGACACCAATGCATTCGATAGTATGGTTGATAGCAATGCACTTTACACCGTTGTAGTGATAGAGGACGGAGATGATAAATCATCATTATCTTTATCTTCACTGAACGGTGCCTCTCACGTTTCAGCATCGGTCCCTGGTTGCTCACTCCGACGTTCCAACTTGCGTGAGGAAATTAGCCTTTCCATCAGCCCGACTGGCAAACTTCAGAGCGTATCGTATCGACCACTCATCTCTCCTTTGGCATCTAAATCATGCGACAATCTAAAGTCACTATCTGAGAAGCCAGAGGCGATCTACGGACGAGAGGGGGGAAATGACGAATCATTTCCATTCAAAACAACTGTGGAATTTGAATCGCACAAACCTATGCCAACCATTCCAACAGTCTTACCGCAAACACGCCCCCCCGCTGGGTTGAAATGGTACCGAAGAAATGCTAAAAATAATCCCAATCCGTTCTTGGGCGGATCGAATGTAGATAACAAAGGAGGTATTCCATTTGTGGACGAAGAAGCACCGTCTGGTTTCAAATCGAGGTATGTAAGATTTGTCGTGATGTTCCATGTCTACAAGTATAAGCACACATTCTCACCAAAACCTTTCAACTTTTCAGCTTCTTGTACAAATATTGGTATATCATTTTACCTTTGGCGTTGATGGGACTGTTTGGTGGAGTAGAAGAAGAACCAGTGCAGGACACGAGACGAGGTGCCCCTACTGTTGCGGCAACCAGTGCAGGTGCCGCATCTGGAGAAGTTACATCTGGTGGGCAAGTAAGGCAGCGTAGAGGAAAGAGAGATTAGATGCTGTGCTTGAACTCCATAATATCTGTGACTTTTGCATTTAGCTTCTTACAATATGTATTAATCTACTCCTTAGACTCCTTTGCCTTGTCAACGGCTTTCTTTGCTACATTGGCAGCCCTCTCAGTGAACTTGTACTGCTTATTCGCATCAACAGCCTTATCGACACTTGTTTCGATGACCTCCCCAACAGCACCCAAAGCCTGCTTACTCCCCTCAATTAAATCAATCTCTTCCGCCAATTGTGAAATCTGTTTGGAGGTTTTTGCCAGTGACTCTTCAATTTTTCTGATATATTCGGCACTTTCTCCTTCAGAATTCTTAAGTTTGGTAATTTGAGCATCTAATTGATCCGAAAGCTTTCCCAACACCACATATTTTGAATCAAGCTTGGCAAACCAATTCACCGTATTGAGAGATGCCGCACTTATCCCATTCACAAACTCGTTCAACTCTCCGAGATCTGTCTTTTTAGAGATGTAATTCGCAATAGCTGCAACAACGACTGCGAATACTGGAGTTGCTCCGAATGCCAAAGCTAGACCTCCTGCTATTAGACCAGATGTGAATTCAATATTTGCTTGGTTGACGGGGACGATTGCCCCATCCTTTGGATAATTACCACCATTAGCAGAATTTTCCTTTGTATCGGTTGTGACAGCCTTTGCAACAGTAATTGGGGTATCAACTTTCTTCACCACTGGTGGCGGTGTAGGCGTTTTTGGTTTCACTACCGTCGGCGCGGTGGCACCATTGGCACTCTTGCTCTGCGCCTCCTTCACAGCCATCATTGCCTTGGCAGCTTTGTCTTCAGCAACCTTTCTCAGCTCCTCAGCCTTGCGCTTGGCTTCCTCGGCCTTTTTCCTAAGCTCGGCAGCCTTTTCAGATGCAGTGGGTTCGGCGCGGATTGCCGTGGAGGAAGAGTGCGCCGCTCGCTGATGGATTTGAAGACGATTCACTCCAAATCCGGACACATCTTGTGAGAGATTCGCAGCGGCAGCGACGAGGGATACGCAGACGACTCTTTTTAATGATGTCATCGTTAATTCTAGAGAGTCAAGATGGAAAGAGGAGGAACCACCATCCCCACTATCTACTTGTTGCTTGTTTTAGGGCGGATACGGTTAGCTATCAGCAAAAATCGATGTACAGAGTTTTCACAAAATTGCAAAGAAAATTTAAACCTACTTCATTGGCCTTTTCACTTTTCAACTTCTATTTCACCTTCATTATTTATCTCCCGGTTGAGAAAAAATACAATGACGCTTTTTACGTATAGCTAAATGACGATAGATGCGTTGAAGAAGTGGATTTTTTGGCGAGACTGTGGCGACAAACCTTTCTCATAATTGCGCAAAAAGAAATTTTATCATATCTAATATTAGATCCTTTCATTTTTCATTTTCATGATATCCTCCCTAGCCCTAATAGCTTTCTAGAGAGAGAGGAGTATGCTATCTCGCAATACATAACTCACTGAGATTGCGAGGTCTTAAGCAGCTGCGAAACTTGATAAGATCTTTTTCCTAATTTCTGTCAGAGGAGCTATCAGACGAAGCTCTTAACATGTTGCGTTCGATCAATTTTGCCCAATCGGCTGGGCGGCTGATGCTAAAGGAGGGGAGGCGGTTTGTCTCCACTGACCCAAAGAGGGGCACTGAATTCATCTTCTCACGCCTCACCGATGCTACCAAGGCATCTCCTCTTATTGCAAAACTTCAACAGGAGTGCTGGGATGGTTATGTAGCAACTGGACGTGGTTGTCACACACTTTTCCAGCTGCTCGACACAGATTCGAGTGGTGTCATCTCCTGGCAAGAGATCCGCTTCTTTCTAGAAAATGTAAGAGAGTCGGACATTAATCCAACAGCAAGGAAGGAGGTGCTGGAAAGTGCAGCTGAGGGAGTGATCACCTTCCCCAAGTTCCAACAATGGCTGATAAAAGCCACGAAGGTAGACCAGGGCTTGAAGAATACGTTTGCAATGGAAAATTATCAAGCATCGATCGGAAATGCACCCAAGCCTGCTGATTCTGAACACAGTTGGAACAAGCATACCATGTCTCAAAACTTGAGGCGTATGCAGTATGCTGTGCGAGGAGAAGTTGTGATTCGTGCCGATGCGTTGGCTGCAGAAGGGAAAAAGATCATTTACACCAATATCGGTAATCCTCATGCCGTTGGCCAGAAACCCATTACCTATTATCGACAGGTCCTGGCCCTTTGTGACTTACCTGCCGAGTTTGGCGTAGAAAATTCGCAAATTGCATCCGCTTTCCCTGCAGATGTTGTTGAACGTGCGATCGAAATGAGACAGGCAATAGGCCCCGCAGGAACGGGGGCCTACACTAACTCACAAGGCATAATGGACTTTAGGAAGGATGTCGCGAACTTTATCACAATCAGAGATGAGCACGTGGCTCTTCCGAGCAATATCTTTTTGGCAAATGGAGCGAGTGCCGCAATCGAGAATGTTTTGACAGGATTGATTGGCAACAACAGAGATGCAATCATGATCCCTATTCCACAGTATCCGATCTATTCTGCCATTATTAGCCGTTTAGGAGCAAGACAAGTAGGTTACTATCTAGGTATGTTTTTGCATGTTACTGCTGCTAGAGCTTGATGCGCTTAGTATTGTGTATGCTAACAGTCACCCTACTTGCATCATCAGACGAAGAAAGAGGATGGGCTATCACTGAACAAGAATTGGAGCTCAGGAGAACTGCGGCAGTGGAAAGAGATGGACTCGACATCAGGGCCCTTACCCTTATCAATCCTGGGAATCCGACTGGACAAGTCCTTAGCCGCGATGACTTGGAAATAATCTGTAAGTTTTGTGCGAAGTACGACATTGTTCTACTTGCCGATGAAGTATACCAAAGAAACATCTACGATGAAAAAAAGCAATTTGTTTCCGCGAAAAAGATCGCTCTCGAGACCCCGGGCTGCGAGAATCTGCAGTTGATTAGTTTCCACTCCGCATCGAAAGGTTTCATCGGAGAGTGTGGTCGGAGAGGAGGCTATATGGAGCTTCACAACATTGAGTAAGTATCTTCATCACATCGCACTGCTTATCATTCGCACCAAATTCCTCAACTTGCGCCACTACGATCTAAATTTCAGTCCATACGTTCAAACTCAACTTTACAAACTTGCCTCTTCGGGATTGTGTTCTGGGGTAGATGGACAAATGATGACAAGCCTTATGTGTCGGCCACCGATGCCAGGAGAAGAAAGTTTCGATCGCTTTACAAATGAAGAGTTTGCCATCTTTGACAGCCTGAGGAGAAAGGCCGTCTCTCTTGTGAAAGGCCTCAATGAAATCGACGGTAAGAGGTTATTCATTTTTTCTCTGCGTATCTTGTTTACTTTTTTCAATGCTGCGATATGCCGCTAACGTCATCTTCTCTGCCCACAATTGAAATAGGAATGTCCTGCAACCCATCAGATGGAGCTATGTACGCTTTCCCAAGGGTAGAACTCCCACCAAAAGCTATGGATGAAGCAACCCGACAGGATGTTACTCCTGACACCCTCTACGCGCTCTCACTGCTCGAAAATACAGGTATTTGCGTAGTCCCAGCTTCTGGGTTTGGCCAAAAGGAAGGAAGAATAGGCTTCAGAACTACTTTCTTACCACCCGAGGATGAGCTCAAAAGAGCAATCGTAGAATTTAAGCGCCACCACGACTTGTTTTGCCAGAAGTATGCTTGATCTTTATATTAAAAAGTATACCCTGCTGTGGCCAAATTAATGTAACACTATTCAAACATATCGAGATCTTCTCTTCCTCTCTTTTTCATCAACACCTTGAGCAGGTGATTTCTTTGGTTCCTGGTCATTTGTGGCGGTGGCTTACCCCATATAATGTCAGCACCGCTATTTTTTAGAACATCTTCATCGTCGGAAAAGCGTGCTGATACCCCAATTAAAAGTGCACAACGCCCGCCTTCTCCAGATGCCTTAAACTGTTGCTCTCCTTGAACGATTGAACGAATCAATGTAGACCCCGATGTCATTCTTCTGCGTTGGATCGAGTCATCCCCTGCCGCCTGTATGAATGGACTGCCATAATTGGCTAAGAGTCTCTCCTCAACAAGAATGATGTCGAATCCATGGAGCGGTCCTCCATCTCTCAGAGGAAATGCCTTCTGTGCCGCCTCAATTCTTGTGATTGCTTCTTCACCCGACCTTGCCGTGGTGACCGAGATATGTGGGAAGAGACTTCTCAGAGACTTGGTAAATAAGGCAAGAAAAATTTCATGCACATCGACAAGAAGAACGTTCCTAATCTCTCGTGATAGTGCGTCTTGAATCATCTTTTCTGCATCGTCAGTATCAACCTCATCATCACAACTGAGAGCGGGATGGTTAAATAGAACAGGCCCGGCATTGTTGACAGGCAGGCAACTATTCGTGTTACTTCTTCCACCCGACGACACTTCAATGACTCGTCCCGTCCCTGTGGGGAGCACTGTTGCGGAGTTGGCAGCAGAGCGGAGTCTAACACGCTGTATCGCTTCACGCTTAAACTCAGCCAACTCTTCATCCGAGAACCACAATTCATCAGCCGAAAACTGGGGATTGTATTCGTGGATCCACACGTGAGGATCGAAACCAATAGTAGGCTTCTTACTGTTGGCCACGTTTTCGAACGACGCATGTCTCGAAACGCAACCCTCCCGCGATGTCACCGAAGAACTCCTGTTACGGGACGTTGTGTGTCCATTATTGTCATTTTCACTCCCTTCCGATAGTTTCCAAAGACGTTGGCGTTCGTCCTCCTCGTTCCTACAAACAACAGTGTCAGATTGATTCCGTTTCATTGGATTTTTTGGTTTCGGCAGCACCTTGGGCAAGTCAGATATGAGTTCAAGCACTTCTGATTCACCTAATGCATCGTTTGCATCATGACTTCTTGTAGAGGGACTTAAGGTTCTGATAGATGTGGGAGATGCCAGCGTTGGCATGTTTGGTGATAAATGAAATTGATTTTGTCTGGTAGCTAGAGCTGATTGAGTTTGTTGTGGAGTAGTGACGATCACTTCTTGGTCTGCAGAAGAGGCATCGCCGCTTAAAGTCGAGGGAGAAGGTTTTCCATGTTTCGATCTCAGTATGGAAGGAAGTGGTTTGCCTGATTTAGCTAATAACTTCTTGCCCGGGCCATCATGAAATGCTGGGACACTAGCCGCCGGATAGAAAGTCCTACGCGGGAAAATGGATGATTTAGGATCTCTACTCTGAGGAGATGTGGCAGCCAATTTACTATTCAATTTTGGCTGAAAAATGTTTCGATTTATCAGCGGATCTGCCATCCTCGTTTGCTCATTTTTGGACGTAGATGCCTTATTATTGAGTGAAAGGGCAGGGAGCGATATCAGTATGTCATCTAGTGAATTTGAACGCTCTATCGGCCCCTTCGGAGATATGTGGGACGTAGCTAATGATTTCGGAATTTGATCCAAATGAACGATATTGTCATCATTCAAAGGAGGCGTCTGTGATCGAGAAACAACTTGAGTGTTTGGTGAGTATGATTTATTGATGGCTTGCTTTGTCTGCGCAGGACGATCTCGTGGACTGGCACCATGCAGCGATGGAAAGATTACCCTCCTTTCGTCACTCAAACGGGGAGAAGGTAGCCTCATGTCTAGGCGGCCGCTCATGATAATTATGTGGTCGCGATATGTGCTTCCTGAGCCTTTCCTGAGCCTTACGCACCAAACTTCAAGCTACAACAAACATCATCTCGACGTCAGGACTTCAGGGTCTACACGAACGACAATGAACGTCGCATCCAACAAAGATATTATTCGTAGTAGTCGAATCTAAACGCAGGGATATCGGAGGAGCTTGGCTTCGATCGGCTCATCTATCGTCGATCTTTGGGGCGTGATGGAGAGGAGGAGGATGAAGTTGAAAAGTGTTCCGTTCGATATTGTATGTGTTGCATGTTGCTGCATGCGCCCACAGGGCCTTCATGTTTTGATTATTGGGAGTACTTTCTTGTAGCGCCAGCCAGAACAGCCAGAGAATATGTAATATGAAGTAGATGAACATGACGATGATTGTATCAGAGCCGAATAGACAGGGACCTGATAAGGACTCCTACTGCGCATGATGTCCATGGATGAATGTTTTCTTTTCAAGTCATCAAAAGGGGCTAGCTAGGTGTGATGGAAAAGAAGCACGATTCCAGTGTGGCTGTTGTAGTCAGCACTCACGATAATGAATGTAGTGCAGGTGCATAGGTAAATCACTATTAAACATTAAACCTTGCACCCTATTTGTAAATGGGCACACTTTCAACTTTTCACATTATTTACATTTCAAAATTGCTTATGTACAATGGAGCAGACGACACCGAAGATCAATGATATGTTTGTTGCACAGGACATATCATTTCACTTCATATCAAAAATCCTCTTCTCCAATAAAAAATATCTTCAAAAATTTTCCACTGGTACATTGGTGGGCGAATCCCTTCCACACATTGACATATGAATATTTACCTGTTCTCCTTGAAGTTGATATAATTCCCTAACTTCGCAGCGATCAACTGGACACTGACCCTTTCTCATCGTTGTTGGGACACAAGCTATGCAGAGACAGATATGTCCACAAGGTTTCATGGCAATTGTTGCTACCTCCTCGAGACAAACAACACAGTGAACAGAGCAAGAATACATGTGTTCTGGTGGTTCGTCACCAAACATATCACTACTGTTGCATAGTAAATCACTGGAGTGTTGTCGTGTCAGAGCTGCTGAGGAAGTATTTGAATATCCAGGACGGTGCCAGCGTAGCAACGCCAATACCTGAGCTCGATTTGGATCAATAACACGGTAGTTTTTTGCTGCAAGCTCCAATGGATCGCGTCCCTTCTTGTTCTCTTTCGTTACGGCGTCGGGGCAGGCATCTATCAATGCACGAATAAGTTCTGGAGGTGCCATACCACTGTAGCATGCGAGGTGAAGAGGATAATCACCATGGGGATTGGCAATGGTAGCTTCGAATGGAGCCTTCTCTACCCGCCGGATTGCATGAATCCACTCTCCTTCAATGGTGCCTCGAATGATGGCAAAATGGAGCTTTGTCTGTGTTAATCCCATGATAGCAGATAGTAGCTAGCTAGAGTTCGATGTGTAGCGTGCCCTATTGAGAAGTAAGCGACGGTACGGTTCGATTCTCATGCAACCTCGGCTTGCGTCATATAGCGTATCATGGTCATGTTCTCGTGACTGTGCTCCTACCAATTTCTCTCCGATCTCTCTTCTCCCTCTCTCTTTTTCTCTTCAAAGAATTTTCTGTTCATTCGTTGCATTGAATTTTACATTGAATGGAAATTCAAATTGAAAATTGTAGACAATAAAATAATCAAATACAATAACAATGGAGGCCAGATCAAGAAGGAGGAACAATGCACCCTCCTCTGCCAATGGCAACGGTCACATCGGCAACGGCATTTACGATGTATCCAGCGGTGGCGACAGTGACAGCCGCAGCACCTCTCGAATGGAGAGGAAAGCCAAGCGAAAACACCGAGTGGCCAATGCACGATCTCGTCGAAGATCGGGAGGACGAAATAATGTCGCTGCCATGTGTCTCATTTCCACGGTGATATTCTTGTTGTATATTTTGGTATGCGCGGTGTTCATTTCGAATCTGCCGGAGAGTGCTGATGGAGAAGAAGCGCGTGGGATGAGAGGGCTGGTGAAAAAGACGAGGGAGAAATTGAAAAACTTTCGGGACAAGCATCGTCGTGGGGCTATTCTAGCAGACAAAGAAGAAGAAGACGAACATGTTATTGATGATAATCATGACAACAACAACAATAATCTTTCGAAAACTACAGCATCTGGAATTCCAATTGGGAAGTGGCCCGTCTCAATCCGCGACGAAGAGGGATTGTTTGAAGAAATCCCTCACATTGGTTACGCTTACATGGGCAAAGACGTCAAGATGACTGTGCCTCGACTTTGGGCAGATGATCCAGTTGGCATTCACCAGAATAAACTCATGTCACGTGAACGTGCTCTCTCCATTGGAACGTGTACCACTCCCGACCCCCAAACGAACAGTTATACGAGGGGAGATAAATGTCCTCTTGCAGAACGAACTATTTTTGTTGCCATTGCATCATATAGGGATTGGCAGTGCCGTGATACAGTAACAAGTATATTATCGGCCGCTAATCATCCTGATAGAGTCCGAGTTGGAGTGGTAGATCAAATTGTTGATGGGGTTGACGGATCGTGTGATGTACCACATGTGCCCTGTTCGAGTGATCCCAATCAGCCGATCTGTCTATACAAAAATCAAATTGATGTGTTCCAAATGGACGCAGAGCTCGCAGTAGGTCCAGTGTTTGCCAGGCATATCGGTCATCGATTGTACAGAGGAGAGTATTATGCTATGCAATCAGATGCTCACGTTACATTCACACGTGGATGGGATGACGATATCATAAGTCAAGTGGAGGCGACGGGGGATGAAATGGCAGTCCTTACAACTTACTTGACAGATATTGAAAATTCCATTGATCCAACGACTGGTTTGAGTAAGAGGCACACACGACCTATCATGTGCAATACTGAGTACGAGGGTGGGGCGGAAGGGAAACATTTGAGACATCTTTCCCAGCCTGAAGGCCCACCCGACATCCATGGTATGCCTCAACTTCAACCATATTGGGCAGCAGGTTATTCATTTTCTCGGGGGCACTTCGTAGCCACCGTGCCATATGACTTGTATCAACCAATGATCTTTCAAGGAGAAGAAATGTCAATCGGTCTCCGTGGGTTTACGGTTGGGTATGACTATTTTGCTCCTGAAAGAAGTGTATGTTTCCATAGCTATGCCAAAGGTGCAAATTCGGATGCAAGGAACAAAGTGCCGCATTTCTGGGAGCATGCAAGAACCTTCCAGGGTACTGGGGTGAAAGCTATGAAGCGGCTGCTTGGTATAGTAAACATGAATCCCGAGGTACCAAGGTCAGAATGGGACCATTCGGAAGAGGAGAAGTATGGATTAGGTGGGGCGAGAGAAACGTCAAAATTTTACGATGTAATTGGTATCGATGTGGTGAATAAGACTACTCAGCGGCACCTGTGCCAATTCGTCCATAACAAAATGCACAAGATGTTCATGACGAATCTCCGACCAGATGGCATGGGTATTGATTACAGCAAAATTGATTACAAGTGGGTAGATCCAAGACCGAATGAGAATTAATAGCACCGAAGGATTGTAGCAGCAGTAGCAAAACATTAGACACTAATTCGTTGCATCAATAAGAAATGAAGTAAGCGTTTGTTGCGTGTTTATTTTTCAAAACAGAAAGTGCTTAGTAAGCTTCGTTGCCCCAAGATTCATCAGCCGATGATTCATCGTAGGCATCCCCCCCATCATAGCCGTCATTATCATTTGAGCGCCCCCCGTATCCCTTAGGTTGTGCCTCGTTGACGCGAAGAATACGTCCATCCAATTCATATCCATCTGTCTCATCTGCAGCACGAAGAGCATCCTCTGGGTCCATTGTCACAAAAGCAAATCCACGGTGTTGTCCAGTTTCACGATCAACGGGGCAATAGCAATCGATCACCTTTCCATATTCCTCGAACAATTCACGAAGTGTTGATTCCTCAGTTCCCCATGACAAATTTCCAACATACAATTTGATTTCTTTAATCCATTCAAGTAAACAAGACAAGACCATGAGGTGAGTTTCAACATCCCATAAAAAGATTAAATCCTATTGTTTCCTATATCTCAATCCCACTTACGTTTAGGTGAAGCCTTCTGTCCCTTTGGCAACGACTTATTGACAGTGAGAGTACGTCCATCAAGATTTGCTCCATTCAACTCCTCAATAGCTTTGGCAGCACCCTCTTCATCCATAGAAACAAAAGCGAATCCACGTTTATTTCCATCATAGTCCGTTGGAAGGAAGCAGTCCTTTACAGTACCATAGGCAGCAAAGGCTGCTGTTAGATCCTCTTGTGTTGTAGCAAAGTTGAGGTTACCAACATAGATCTTGGCCCCATCATCTCCTACATTGTCATGTGACAAGAACAAAGATATTAGTCAATGAATTATAAGCCACACCAGCAGGCAAAATGTCAAAGATGTAAACTTACTCTGTTTCTTCGCCTGGTACTTCTTCTTGCCCTCTGCAACCTTCTCCTTAGGCAAGCTCTCACTTGCATAGACAGTCCTTCCACTAATCTCTGACTCATTCACAGCTGCAATGGCGGCGGCAGTTTCCTCAGCGTTGGACATGGTAACAAAGGCGAATCCACGAGATTTCATAGTCTCCCTATTCAATGGCAATGAGATTTTTGTCACGGTACCATGTTTTTGAAAGGCAGCACGGAGATCACTCTCGGCTGTATCAAACGAAATGTTTCCGACGTAGATTTGTGTGTCGAATGCAGGTGTCTCATCAGCAGCAGGTGCAGCAGCTGGAGCTTCAACAGAAACGGCAGCTTCCTCGCTGAAAAGAGTACTTCCAGTCACAACACGTGATGTCTGTCGCGAAGATGCAAAGCCAGGAGCAAACCCAGACACAGCGCTGACTGAAGCCAACAACAAGATAAAAGCCCGATCAAGATTCATTGTTATTTTTTTTTGAAGGGAGGAGTTAAGTATGAGGTGTATCAACGATTGGTTCTGGGAACAGAGTGGCTTTTGTGTTTGGCTGCTGCTGTGGACACGCACTTACTTGATGGATGTCGGCCGAGTGGTGAGTGGAAGGAATCCACAGAACGCAAAAATTTGCGGTGGCGGTGATCGGTGATGCGATAGCGTAACGTCTCGAAATGAGAGGGCAGCCCGCGTTTCGTCAACTTTTCCCACCCGCTCAGAAATTGTTACAAAAAATACAAAATATCAAGTTACGCCATTCTTTGTTACAACAATGACAATAACTACCGCCGAGTAGGGCAAGCAAGCACTGAGTAGCATCTAAAAAATCTGCAATGATCATCCCTATCAAATTTCCCAACGGAGGCAAAGGTGCTGAATGGGTGATGCTAGAATTAAATGGAGAGTTGGCGAAGCCACAACAGGATGATGTGGTCCGCAACACAGCCGAAGCCGGGCAGAACGAAAGCGATAAGAGGCGTGTTGAGCTTGGTTCGGTCCAATTTGACGATGCCGTAAGTTTATATGCGTGTAATACGTTTGTTATCAAACGACTATGTTTGTTGTACTCAAATATTCACATGTACATACCCGACGAATCCCCATCGTAACAGGGTGCACCTACCCTAATCATTGGAAATCATGAACTCAAGGGGACATCAATATCGTTAAAAAACCCATTTGCAGTCCTAAGGAAAAGAAAAGCAAATCAATCATCTACTAATAGCGATGGACATGAGGCTGGTTCCAAAATAATGAAACACAGTGGAGTAGAATATGAGGTTGCTGGAATTGTGAAAAAAAAATTAATGTTTGACAAATATCCGAAAAGTATCATGCGGTAATACATCATGGATGAATAAGGCGCATTGTTTATTTGGTGTGACGTATCTTCCTTTTTTGATCAATATAATGACTTCTTTATTCATACTTATGACTATGTCTCCATCGCGTCAGCACCATCTTCTTCGTCGTCTTCTACCGGCAATGCCAAAATCAATTTATCCACAATATTATTCAATGGAGTGGCGCCAGGACTAGAAGGATACTGATCAACAAATGATACACCATCTTCGCACGCCTTCAACAAGTTCGGATCCAGTGGTAACTTTCCAAGATATGGGACGCCAAATTTCTCAGCCATTCCTTTCGGTCCTGCACCTGCTGGTGGGAAGACATCTGTAACAGCCATCATGGATAGGACCTCTGGGCACTTCTCTTTCAACAGAGATAGGACGTCATTAGTACAATCATTTGATTCATCATTCATAAACCTCATATCAGAAACTTTTGTTTGTAATCCCGACATATTTTCTATGACACCCAAAACTGGAGTAGAAGTCTTTTTGCAAAAGTTGAGTTCCTTTCGTACATCTGCAAGCGACACTTCCTCAGGTGTTGTTACCACAATTGCTCCACTAGCACCCTGTCCAGACGATCGAGCATCATTGAGGTATTGCACTATTGAAATATGTTCATCACTTGTTCCAGGAGGTGTATCAATAATGAGGTAATCCAATCCACCCACCCCCCAATCTGTCTCTGTCAAGAATTGTTTAATCAAGCCATTCTTTCGTGGTCCTCGCCACACTACTGCGGCATCTCCTTCTTCGAGTAGGAATGATATTGACATGACGGCCAAATTGGGGTTGGCATACACAGGTGTCCAACCTGATTGGGATTGATGTACCTCTCGACCTATCACACCAGCCATTCTTGGGATACTTGGTCCACATATGTCAACATCTAATAATCCCACAGAATATCCTCTGGAACTAAGCGCTTGTGCCACCTGAGTCGAAACAGTACTCTTCCCCACACCACCCTTCCCACTCAATACTAAAATAACATGAGATACTTCCGATAATGCATTATGAAGATTGGCTTTCTCTTTTTCTTTGGCGGCTAATGCAGCGGGAGAGGAGAAAGCGCCGGATGAACAAGCGACCTGGTTGGGACAGCCAGCACAGGCGGCTGCTTTACCGGCTTCTTCGGACGTTGGGCCGACGCACCCGTCATTGGCATTGGATGGTGCAGCAGCGGACGACATGGTTGATGGGCAAAACTAAAAAATAAAATGAGAGAAATGAGAAATGAGAAGCGAGGTGTTTGTAGTTTTTGTGTGCATGGCTTGCTTGTATTGGTTGTTGGCTGTGTAAAAAGGAAGCAGTCATGTCATCTACACAAAGCATGCTAAACAAACCTCTATCAACCCCTTTTTTCTAAGAAGAAACAAGACCATTGCAAATTGCAACGGAAATAACGGATACTTTTAGGAGTAGATTTATTATTATCTGCTACTTATCTAATAGATGGCGCTAACAATCACCATGGCAGGGCGGCTGGTTGTTCTCTTTCTCACTATAGCGTTGTCGCTCCATTATCAGCCCTCCTTGACGGCAGCAGAGTCAGTTCCACCGAAGAGTAGTGTGGCGTCAGACAGTGAAGCAGCAAAGGAAGGAGATGGTTCTTGTCTCGACCCATCTGCATCTTCTGACGATGATAAAAAATCATCCGTCTACGTTATTGGAGATATCCACGGTGATGTTATGTGCGCCATATCTTGGGTACGTCGAACTGGACTGATTGCTAACCTCTTGGATGAAACTACCAATCATGATGAGGGTGCTGATGTCTATGAAAAGCTCAACAACCCTACCGAGTGGAAATGGATCGATGACAAATCCACGTTAGTCTTCATGGGTGACTACGTAGACAAAGGTCCGACCTCCAAACACACCGTCGAATTTGTCAAGAATTTAACCACCGCCTTTCCGACGAAGGTAACGGCCATACTGGGCAACCATGAATTGGAACTCCTTCGTGAGTAAGTGAATCTTGACATGACAACGTTTCAATAACATTTATGACGACACACACAGCTCACAATGAATTGATTAATCCATGCTATTGAACCTGCAGTCGTGATGCTAGAATCTTTCCGTATCAGCGGTACAGTAGTTATACTCATGCAGTTGTGCATCCTGGTGAGTATCACAACTATTTTGATAATGTGAGAAGTCTAGATGAAAAGGATGATATTGTATTAGATCAGCTTTACGAGGCTGTTATGGAAGTTTATGCGTTTAGAGCTCATTCGGCTGTGAGGATGGTTCCTGAACTTCCTACGGCAACGAATCACCATCGACACTATGGGATACAATACGCCATTACTGACATTATCGATCCAAAGCATCGTGAGTTGGCCAAGGAAAGACTGGAGGAATATCAAGATGCTTATTTGAACGCTTTCCGATCGGGAACAGCTTTGGGAAATTTTTTGGAGAAACGGCCAATTGTTTTCGTTGCGGAAAATGTCAAAACATTGTTTGTTCACGGAGGAGTGAGTCATGAAATTGGAACACAATATTTTGCAAAAGGTAAAGAGGGTGCTGATATGTTGAATAAAGTGTGGTGGGAGCATTCGAATGAGGGCAAGCTCGTCGATTTCCTCGCTGGCAAAGGCATTTCTTTAGATGACGATCTTGGACACGTGGTCTACGAGCTGCTTACTTACCGAGGGAATCATCCTGGCTATGCCAAGTGGGAGAGCCATGGTGAATTTGAGGATGATGAATCAGATTTGGACGAGGTGTGTGCCACTCTACACGACATGCTCAGTCATATGAAGGGAATTGATCGCATTGCAGTGGGTCACACGCCAGATTTTGAGATTCAGATAAGGTGTGATGGAGCGTTCCTTGCTCTTGATTCTACATTGGGGCGTTGGATTAGAGGCACTGGTAACGAATACTGCCCAGGCCCTGAGCATTTTGAACGGAGACAGGGAGTAGATGTAGCAAGAACGAGTAGAGATGGAAAGTATAGATGTGCAGACATCAAAAAGGTTTGTGAAGGGCAAATAGTCCGACTAGACTCTGACATGAGTGTGAACATTCTCACAATGGAGCAATAACATGAAGAAGAAGAGTTCTTTAATTATTACAATATTTAGATAATAGCCTGCGCTTCTTCGCTTGCCTCTGCCGACCTGCGACCGTCCTCGTCCTCTATCACGCTCTCCTTGGGGTGACGGACGGACGAGTTCAACAACATTATGAATTTGCTCTGAGCACATTTTTTATTCCTTTACTGTTGGAGCTGTCCACCATGGCATGATAGTGGATAGTTACTGGCAGTAGCATAACATCGTTCGCTCTCCTTCGCTCTTTCACACTTCATCACCATGACCATGACGGAGGCATCAGGGCAATTGGCATCACCTCTCGCTTGTTTCATAGCAGGTGCTCTTGTTCCTATAACATATTTTTATCTTGCTACCAAATCTTCCACGTCTAATGGAGGCGACACCCCCTTGGGCGACGATGACTGGGACGATGATAGTGATGACGATGTTCAGCAACCAAACAGTGGAGGTAACACAAGCAGCTCTTGGGGATTGAAGGACGCACCTTACAAGATGGTGCTATGCGTTAATCAAGAGCTTGGCATGGGAAAAGGTACGCTGCTTTTTATTGCTTCTTTAGAAAATTACTTTCTATATCTAGAAAGTAATTTGAGAAACAGTGCCTGTTGCCTGTCCTATCTAATACATTGCAAGTACATCATATCAGTTACTTGTCGTGCAAAAAATGGACGACAAAAATGTTGACAATGCCTGCTCCAACAACTTGAATCCTTCTTGTACAATGAAGGTTCGAGCATAGAAAGTATGGTACATTTGTAATTATCATCTAACACATAAATAATAACCTTTGTGTTTTTTATCATGTGTTATGCAGGAAAAATTGCTGCCCAGGTGGGGCATGCTGCAGTTGGCTGCTATAAGCGTGCAAAAAGACAATGTCCTTCTGCTCTTTCTGCATGGGAGAGAACGGGTTGCGCAAAGATTGCGGTAAAGTGTCCCACGGAGGAAGAAATGGAAATAATATACGCAAAGGCATTGAGTAAAGGTTTGCCATTGTACTTAGTGGAGGACGCTGGCAGGACTCAAATAGCAGCTGGCTCACGCACTGTGTTAGGATTGGGACCAGCACCAGTAAGAGAGTTTGAAGGAATAACGTCTCATCTAAAATTGATGTAGAACAATGGCAAAACAAACATTTATATCGTTCCTACTACAGCATCAGATAGGCCATAAATTCATCATAAAACCAATCAGTTCCTCATAGGCCAAAGAATGTAGACTTCTTTTTAGTCTTCTCCTTCAGCTGCTTTGCCATCTCGGCATAGTTCTGCGCGTCATTCTGAAGATCAGCTGTTTTTCTATCCAATTGCTCAATCCGATCGCCACGTTCTTTGAGCGCACTCATTGCCTCTGACAAAGCCCCCGAAGCCCCCTGCAATTTGGCCATAGCCTTTCGATTGGTTACTTTTGGGGTTTGCTCCTTCAATCTCTTTTGCTCTTCGATAGCACTCGCAAAGAGAACTCCTGAACTGTTTGCTATTGCGCCGTATTGTTCTAGCAGCTTTATCATATCTTTGTTCTCATGCAACATTGCTGTAAGTGACGCATCGCAATATTTTAGCTGTGATTTGAATAGATGAACGATCAAACAACACCAATCTTGATAAAATGTTTTTACTCACCATAGTCAAGGGGCGTCTTTTGGTCCTTGCATTTCACGTTCACCTTCACCTTTGCCTGAAGCAGTAAGATCGCACAATCTAATCGACCCAATGCAGATGCATAATGCAACGCGGTAAAGCCGTTATACTCATCTTGTTCATCTACGCTGATATGACGTCTTTGGGACGTTATTTGCTTGTGTAGACCATCAAGATTGTTCGTAACAACACATGAAAAGATGCTAGCACGAACAATATCATGCTGCCAGCCGATTTTATCGCGCATCTGTTTTGATGATTTATCAGTTGCATTCTTTACCGAGTTGACGATGCAAACTTTGAACGCATTGATCCATGCGTCCTTGTGCTCAGGTTTGGAACATATCACCACCAGCGGCTGTTCTTCGCCCTTCAAAAGTATTGCAAACGAAAGGTCGCCAAACGAAGATTCGGCAAACATCCGCGTCTTCGAACTGTGACACACATTCAGACATTCGATCCTCCCTACATCTGTAAATAAAGCAGCGCAATCCACCTTTCGCTTAACATCAGATGGAGTCAGAGCCTTCATTAGCCGTTTCCCCAGCGAACCAAAAAGAGTCTTTTCTTCTTTTGGAGTTGGGGCTAAATCTTCCATTGCAACTGCAAACTCCTCAAAGGTTATAGTTCCGTCGTTGTCTGTATCAATTCTGCTCATCACCTCACTCAGAGCACTCTCTCCAATAGGAACTCCCATTCCTGTGAAGATCTCACGTAGCTCACACCTATCAATCTCGCCGCTGTGATCTGAATCAATACTATCAAAGCGTTTCTTTAACTGAGCGCGAGTGAATTGTGCCGGATCTCCATTCTTCATGGCAAACAATAGACTCATGAGAGAATCAAACTCAATACGCGAGAGCAAAAATCCGTGAGTAAATAGGAGTAATTCTCGCTCATCTATCCCATCGAGTAAGATTGGACCTCTCTTCATCAACACCGATTTCGTATCGTAATCGTTTGGGAAAAATATGGAGGATATTGCCCTTTTGGTTGATTCTTTCCCTGGCTCTTCATCCTTCATTATATGGGCGTAAGAAAAAAAAAATGTGCTTAGCAACAATTGATATGGAGAGAAGATAACTACTTATATTCAACACAAAATCAGCAATATTGATATACTCACCATAAAGCCAGGAGTTGTGTTGGGGTTTTCCAACTTGAGAAATTTCTGGATAGTACCCAACTCTCTCAATTCCCATTGCTCAGGAAAGTAATACCGACTAAATACTTGCTCGCGAGCCAAACGTGCATTCCACTGATGTATATCCTTTTGCTCTGCAGGTGATAGTTGATGAAGAGGATCTCCATCATTTGAATCAGTTTCCTTGATGGAGATTAGTGATTCATCAAACTTTTCATTTCTTGACCCCATTAGAACAGCAGCGGCGCTGCTCCCTCCACTAGAACGCTTGCTATTCCCAATCTCTTGAAGGGATGCACGCTTCTCGACCGAGAACGAGTTCCTGAAGGATGACCACATGTTGAAGTCGGCATCGATGTCCATCTCGTTGAGAGCTTGAAGATCCATGTCGAGACTGGCCGCAGACGAGTCAAACGATGCTTCATCATCTTTATCTTGAGGATCTGCTGTTTTGGGCATGATTACGGCTGTCTCTAATACTTATTGTTTATGCCGCTGCTAAAGATAAGTATATAAGTATGGATGTTTGATGCTGCACAGGTAAGGTGGTAGAAAGTTTTGTCAAAGATCTCTGGGTCTCTCTGCTCTCTGCAGGTCATACAACTGGTGGTCCGTCGGGTGTGGTGGTCGGGAGAGGTCGGGGCGGGCTGCTGCTTTGGGTTCTCTCCTTCTCACCGGCCCTGCCATCTCGATACAAACGTCGGATGTCGGAATATTTAGCTTTGGGTTTTATCACGTAGCTAGATCTTTCGTCTCCCGTGCGTAGTAAAATACTTCTACCTACACACTCGCACATACCTCTATCGAGGCCTCTCTAGATACATACTTAGAGTACATATGTAGATGAGAAAAATAAAATTATATGGAATGGTGAATGGTATGTAGCTCATGATAAAAAATAATATGATGATGCTCAATAATGTGATGGTGACCAATATAAGGTGCGGCGGATCTGCCTGATGATGATGTGTTGTTCATAACAAATAATTTAGGACCATTCATAAACACTCATGGCACCAATCGTCGTTCTCAACGTGGCCGAAAAGCCATCGGTTGCCCGCGCCCTGGCCCAAGTCTTTGGGAGCATACCCGGCAGCCGACCGAGCCAATCACACCATTCCGGACCGGCGCAAATCTTCGAAATTGAAAATGTCAACTTTCCCTCGCTCCACCAACAGGGATCGGGGCAGATCGTGCCCAACAATGTTCGGAATGAGGCGCATACAATGATTACCACATCTGTCCGTGGACACTTGGCATCGCAGGACTTTGGACCGGCGTATGGGTGGACTCGATGTCCTCCTGTGGCATTGTTTGATGCACCGATCAACACCGAATATTCGACGGATATGCAGCCGCTGGAGCGCATGCTACGAGATTTGTCACGACGGGCATCTGCACTCATTTTATGGTTAGATTGCGATCGCGAGGGAGAGGCCATATCCGACGAGGTACGTGCGGTGTGTATCAAGGGAAATCCAAGACTACAATCCCAAAATCGGATCTATCGAGCCAAATTCTCCACAGTGCTACCAGGAGAGATTCAAAGAGCATTGCGTTCATTGGGACGAATCAATGAACACTTTGTTCAGGCAGTTTTGGCGAGAAGTGAACATGACTTGCGTGTTGGTGCCGCGTTCACCAGGTTCCAAACGTTGAGGTTACAAAAAAAATTTGATGGCTTTACAAATGGCGTCATATCGTATGGGCCATGCCAATTCCCAACGTTAGGATTTGTCGTCGAGAGGTGGGCAAGGATTGAAACGTTTGTGCCCGAAGACTTTTGGACATTAGAGATGTCAATTAGATTGAATGAAGATGGATCGGTTAGTAACTTGGATCAAAATAATGGCAATCCCAACAATAACCAGCAAAGTCGGCCAATCAAACTTACCTGGAAACGTGGAAGACTTTATGATCGCGTAATGACGATGGCTTTGTGCGATGCATGTATGGAAGCCGGAGAGGCAGTTGTCACTTCAATAACTGGGCGACCAAAAAATAAATGGCGTCCTATTCCACTAGCAACAGTTGAATTACAAAAAAGAGCATCCAAGTATCTTCGCATTGGAAGTGAGGAACTAATGCAAAAGGCTGAAGAGTTATACCAGCAAGGTTTTATCAGCTATCCACGTACCGAGACGGAAAAGTTTCGGCCAGAATTCAACCATCACACTCTAATCCAAAGCTTTCAGGCTGTAGCTGGAGAATTTGGTGATTATGCCAACAGGCTGCTATCTGGCAACAATTTCCAAAATCCAAGAGCTGGTCAGAATGATGATAACGCGCATCCCCCAATCACTCCTGCCAAAGCCGTGGATCCTCAGACGATTGCAGACCCAACTCAAAGAAAAATTTACACTCTTGTTGTGAAACATTATCTTGCTTGTTGTTCAAGAGATGCAGTAGGTCGGGAGACGGAACTCACTCTTAGAATTGCGTCAGAGGAATTTGTGGCCAAAGGTCTCATGATTTTGGAGAGGAATTGGTTAGATATCTACCAGCCGTGGGAAAAGTGGTACACAGGACAGGGTGAGCTGCCGAGAGCACGTGTAGGAAGTCGCATTGTACCCACATCGCTGTCTATGAATGCAGGTCAAACTTCACCACCTCAACTCATTAGCGAGGTCGAGCTGATCGCTTTAATGGATAGGAATGGCATAGGGACTGACGCTACGATTGCACAGCACATCACAACTATCATCGAGCGAAAATACGCAGAAAAGGATGGCAACCAACGGTTCCATCCAACAAAACTCGGAATCGCATTGGTGGAGGGGTACAACAGTATGGGATACCAACTCAACAAACCTGATTTGCGTCGAGAGATGGAATCCGAATGCAATGCTGTGGCGGCTGGAAGGAAGACGAGGGATCAAATTTTGGGTCCCGTTCTACGTAAAATGCTCGAATGCTTCAAAATTGTAAACGCTGAAGTTCACAAGTTAGACGAGGCAGTTGCTCGCCATTTCAACAGATTAGGTTCCGACAGCAGCCAATACAGGGTAATTCAGCCAAATTTTACGCGATGTGGAAGTTGTAATGGAATGACCGTGCTGAAGCAGCGTACTGCAGGGTCAAACAGAGGAGCAACTGGCGATTCGGGTGGGAACAAACTATTGCAATGTGCGCCTTGTTCGAAGTCCTTTTTAATGCCAAGATATCATCAAGAAGTACGAGCGGGAGTCAATCCAAATAATCAACAGGAGCCTTTGATTTGTCCAATCTGCCAATTTCAGGTAGTTGATTGTGTCAAGGATGACGGAAGCAGTTACTTTATTTGTCCTCAGTGCTTCTCTGATCCACCTGAGGAGCATGGCGGAGATTCAACTGACTTCCCCTGTACAAAGTGTACACACCAAACTTGTAGCCTTGCTACAGGAACTCGTGGAGGTGATGTAGAGATCTTCTCGTGTCCTTTTTGCGCTTCGTCGGGAAATAGTTCCGGAAAAGTTTGCTTAAAGAGAAGTCAACATGGATATCGTCTATCGTGTTCGAATGGTGGCCCGAGTAGTTGTCAATATACCATTTGGTTACCTAAGGCCGCGAGAGAAATTGTCATCGACGATAGTACAGGAAACTGCAATCGCTGTTCCAATTCTAACAGAGTAGTACGGAAACTGAAGTTTGTTTGGAAATCAGGGAGCGTTCCTCCGCATTATGATCGTGAGCTTTGTGCTTGCGTTCTTTGTGACGAACAACTCAAACATGACATGGATATAAGAATTCCAGCCTTGAATCAAGTAAATTATAGAAGAACAGGAAACTCGGCAGGAGGTCGAGGAGGCCAAAGCTCCAATTCTAGCTCTTCTAATAACAATGCAGGAAGGCCTGGTCGCGGGAGAGGTAGAGGAGGTAGAGGAAGTGGTGGCAGAAACTCAGCTTCATGGGGCGCTTCCAGTACTAATGGTAGAGGTGGCGGTGGAGAATCTGTCCGGTGCTTCAGCTGTGGAGGCCCCCATTATGCTAATGCGTGCCCAAATAGGCAATAACGATGATTGTATCACGTTGGTCGAAAAGTTTCATTTAGTTGGCACAACAACTTTTATAAAAACAACACAGCGTTTTTATTGTTTTCATGCTAGCTACGATATAGTTATTGTTACATGGATGACGTAGATTACGCAGTGCGTGTTGCCAAATGACGTAGCTATTCAGTCATGTACAAACAAAAACACGAACAAAGCCGCTGTCTTTACGCTGCGACCTTTTCATTCTTGTGTCCGTCATATGCACCCGACGAAAGTTGCTCATCTCCATACATGTAGCTCACAATATCTTCATAATGCTTGATGACAATGTTTCGGCGAATGCTCATTTTAGGCGTGAGCATGGAGTTGGCAGCCGTGAAAGGAGCAACAAAAGCCCACTTCTGAGGGATCTCATATTTTTTGAGTTTGTGGCAATTGACCTTGATCTCCTCATCAATCAATCCTCTCACTTTCTTATCATTCACGAGTTTCTCCTCGTCAATGTCATCAGCAATTCCAAGTGCTGATCGAATAGCTACCCAGTCGGCCACAATCAAAGCAACATTGTGAGGTCTGTTCGCACCACACACCACAACTTGGCTAATGAAACGACTCATTGCAATCGACTCTTCAATTGGCGTCGGGACAACGTACTTTCCATTTTCAAGCTTGTATTGTTCTTTCAGACGTCCGGTCACGGACAAAAATCCATCCTCGTCAATTTTACCCATGTCTCCAGTGTGGAATCTATGTCACGGTTGAAGAGCAAAACCAAATGAGAAAATGAAATGATGACAAGCAATGTGAAAATGAAATCAACACGAGCGTACGAACACTCACAATCTCGACTTTCCATCAGGCGCAACAGATATAACTTCTGCTGTGGCCTCAGGGTTGCGGTAATATCCTCTCATGACATTTCTTCCAGAGCAGCAAATCTCACCCTCTTCTCCTTGAGCCACTGGCTGCTGAGTATCAGGATTTATGATTACCACATTGACTCCTCCCACTGGCTTACCAACGTTTCCCAATTTGCGTGATCCTTTGTACGGTGTACTGATGGCGATTATCGGACTTGTTTCCGTCAGTCCATAACCTTCGCAAATAGGGATTCCAATATCATCCATGAAATCGATAATCTCTTTGGGACATGCGGCACCAGCGACAAATCCATGACGAAGGTTACCTCCGAAACGACCGCGAATCTTCGATGTTACAAGAGAATCAAGAACTTTGTACTTGAGACTATCCACAAGGCCAAGGTTGCCTCCCGATTCCTTTTTCTTTCTTCCCATTTCCAACGCTGCACGCATTAGCTTTTGCTTTGTAGGGCTGCTGGTTCCAATCAAATTCTGCACTCCATCGTATACCTTTTTGTACAATGTAGGAACAGCAAATAAGACGGTTGGTTTGACCATAGCCAAATCCTCAAGGATTTTGTGCACACCACGACAGATGCCCATGGATCCTCCATGAGATATGGCACACCATAACTCGCATGTTTGGCCATAGGAATGCGCCCAGGGTAAAAAGGCCAGTGATCGATCCGAGGAGCGGATGAAGTCGAGAGGGTCATCTGCCATTGTTCGCACAGCATAGACATTGCTAACAAAGTTGTCATGTGTCAACTCAACACCTTTTGGTTTGCCAGTCGTTCCTGATGTGTAAATCAATCCAGAAAGATCATCTGGAGTTGGAAGAATTACTGGAGTCTCCATTCCCTTGGCATTTTCAATTGCCGTCTTGAGCGCGTGCGGCTCATCACGGGGAGAATTGAAGCATAAAGTACTGTGCACGGAAGGTGTATTGGGCAATACTTCCTTGACTGCTTTGAGGAAGATTTCTTCAGTGCTGCAGAATAGGGCAGAGCATTCACTGTCATTCAGAATGTACGTCCAATCCTTGGGCAGTTGGGATTCATACATTGGAACAATAGCGGCATTGAGAGAGTAGGCTGCCGCTGCAAGTGCGCTCCATTCCCATCTGTTGTTAGAGATTATACCGATTTTAGAATGTTTAGTGATTCCTGTAGAATAGATGGAAATGAGAGTATGGTATAAGTGAACAGTTCATTTGCAAAGAGCAATTACTGATGTGCTTAGTCAACTCTTTTCTACTTACCAAGATCTTTCAACACAGTCCTGCACCTGCTAATCATTTCACCATACTCGCCATAAGTCATCCACTCAAACGTTCCCTGCACCTCCTTCTGGTCCTTGACGACATTCTCTTCCACTTCAGGCGCCTTGTACGTTCCAAACAGAGGATTGTCTTTGAATGCAATGGAGGCAAAGTGATTCATTTCATAGAGGGTAGTAAATTGGAGCAAACCATGTGAGTCTACGACATCTTCGCGTGTGAGAGTTCCGGAGGATGGGGCGGTGTCTGTGGACAAGAAGAAGCGTTCAGTGGTTCTGTTGCCAGCCGCAGCGATGGATGGAAAGTTCTTTTTCGACGAAGGCAACGCAGCTGCAACCCTGACAAGTCGGGAAGCGGCGCGAGAGGATGACGCCAGTAATGTCATCGCGAGTGTGGTTGATAGTTATTATACAGTGTAGAGTGTCGTTATTTCCTCCTCCCCTGCAAGACGAGCAAGTAGGTATGATGATATCCTTCGTGATGATCCGATGCAATTTATGAGGCATCGTCGGTGACACCTTTCGGAAAAAAGATTCTCGATTGGACTTTTCAGCACTGTGATTGGTGATGGGTGGGGGTGATTGGGTGCGCGGTGGTGGGCCCCTCAAGACTCTAGATACCCAAGGCTTTCTCCTGCCCCTTTCTCACGACATATCGCCAATGGTTGCCAACGCCAACCTAAAGCGCACCATCATGTTGCCAAATACAATGCTGGTTGGAGTGCTGGTTGGAGTGCTACTTACCGCATGCAGTCACCGCAAGAATATCACCACCGAGTAGGAGCGCTTATGAACAGGTGCATAAAAAACAAAAAGAAACTTATTTGATACACCTCTCGATCCAAAGAAGCAGGATGGTGTTCTTTGCTTCTTCTAATACTGCCAAGAAGGGAGGGGGGAGAGCTGCTGGAGAGGAGGAGCCTGCTTCACTTCCTTCTTTTTGCGTAAGCCCTGTAAATTGGACGAAGGGAGGTGGGAGTAGTGCTTTGTCAGACATCGTTGAAAGCTTCGATGAAAAGGAGGATGAAAGCGTTGAGGCAGCGGTGGTAAAGGAAAAAGCTGCTGCTGGGAAACGCGCTGCATCTGCAGCTTCGTTGGAGCCCGAGGAGGAGGAGGAAAGAGATGCCGAAGAAACAGTAGAAAGAGGAGAGGTCGAAAGGTGTGATGGAGCAGCTGCTCTCTCCTCAATTGATCTCCCAGAACACGTCTCTAAGGACGATGCTGAGGATAAAGAAGAAGAACAACGTGGATATGATGGAGAAGAGGAAGCGAACGAGAAAGAAGTGTCAGTAGCACGAAAAACTAAAAAAGAAAAAGAAGCAGTTGAAGACGAAGAATTAGAGCTGCCTGATGACGAAGAGAATATTGCCGGAAAGAGCCTTCTGAAACTCTCGAAGAGACCTCATAAGCCCAATTTCAAGCCAAGTGCCCCTAAAAGAGCTCTCTTTGACGACATTCCCGACGATAATTCTGAGGCATCGATTGAAGTTCTCTTCAGGTATATGGGATGTACTGAGGAGGTTTACGGTGAACGGTATCAGACCATCAGCGCTTCCATGACTATGGACACCATGACCACAATGCACACCGAAGGGACCTACGAGGACAGCGATCTTATCGAAAACATCGAAACCATTGAAACAATCGACGATGATGATGATGATGACATCAAGGAAACCTCCAACACTGATACCAACAAAGCCACCGACGATAACGATGATCTTGATGATATTTTAAGTAGTCCTAGTGGTGCGCTTCTGGTGATTACTGGTGACAACGATGATATTAGTCCTTCTGATGAACAGCAAGATGATACTACTCCTGAAGAACAATCAGATGGCGTAGTAGAGCCATCGCGTGCTGTTGAGAAGAAAGTCACTAAAGAACAAACAAGTTCCCCCGCATGTACTCGCCTTACTGTTGATACCAAAGGTGCTGCTACAGTCAACCCTACTCCTGTCGATGCCAAAGCTGTGGCTTCAGACAAAGCTTCTCCAATAGATTCTAAGTCAGCTGCCGTGGACAGGATAGTATCAAGAATAAGTGATTCGGCTCAGTCTGCGTCAGTGAGGAAGATAGCTCTTGCATTACAAAGTTCTCCGAAGTATCCTACTACAGACTGCACTGCTTTTAGTGGTCAGGCGACAGGGTGCAGTAAAAACAAAGGATCTCTTTATACCAAAGCGCAGGAAGACAAGAATGCCATGGAAGTCAATACGAAAGCTGCCCTCGCAGGAACCACGACCTCTTTGAAAGCCTCAGAACCGCTAAGCAAGGTGGAAGAAATGGATGCACTAATCAAGTCGACACGTGCTTGGTTACAAACGCAAAAGGCCGAGAGGAAAGTCGTGGACAATATTACAGCCAAGGCTTCGAGTCCAACAAACACGAGGAGCGCAGGCGCAGTATTACCCGAGACGAAGAAGTTGGATACTTTGTTGCCTGAAACGAAGGCTCCTTCATCGACGAAAATGCAGCCGCTATCTCCTCGCACGCTTGACAGCTTATTGCTATCCCGAAAGACAACGCCGTCTGATGGACCTAAGAAGTCCATTTTAGAGCAGCTGGAAGAGATTAGAGCAAAGCAACGAGGACGGGAACGTCCATTAGAAAAAGCGCTTTCATCATAAGAAGAATTATAGAGAATAGGAGAGAGATTTGGCGCTTGAATTATGTGTTATAGATTTCAATTCATAACTTAGGGAAAATATGTCGAAGGTTTTACTTCCATCTGCCAACTCGTTGCCACCAATCCAGCTGATCTCCAAACTTCTCTTTCTTGAATGTGACGTTTTCTGATGGAGTCTTCTCCTGCATTGTCTCATTATTTGGTGTTAGCTCATCCAGCTCCACAGACAGAGCATCAGGAATGCGAAATGCGTTGTGGACGTAAGAGTGATTTTCAACCGTAAATCCCACAGCCTGTCGATGTACAAGCAACTCCCAACGAGCTTTGATTGCCCTTTCTCTAGCCTCATTGTGTCTATTTGCAGAATCGATTGCTTCATGAAACAATTCTTCGGAGAGTGATTCTTCATACCTCAATTTATGATCATTCATTTCTCGCATTGCATTTAATATCTTCTCACCCTGTCGCCCCAATGCCTTCCCGATTGCACCGCATAGTTCATCCTCGATTGTTTTTATTTGAAGTGCTGGATCCACAGTTTCGCTTCTTATTTTATCAAGATATGGGTTGTTTTTAATGTCAGAATTTTTGACGAGCTTGGCTGATCTCTCCCACGTTCTTCAATGCGGAGCACAAGAGTGAGTAGTCTTGTTTGTAGGTTCAGTAAAAGCAAATCAACTAAATTTGCATACTCACTTCTCTTTGGAAGTTGGTGATGATGAAGAGGAGAACAAAGCAAATACCGGCTGAATGTGGTGTAGTGGATGAAGCATTGGACACCGGCTGACGCGATGCCGGAGAAGCTGCTGCTTCACTATGTGCATCTTGCTCACAGCACTAATTTCAGAAATAATATGAACCACACCAGAGATCTAAAGAAAATGCTGCACCACGTTTTTTTTTTCGTATTATCCACTATCCACTCGCCCTTCAGTGTAAATGTGGTGGATAGTAGGGCTATGCGTATTAATAGTTTCTATGTTATGTTGGTGATTTTTTGTGTGGCGGGTGCGGGGCTATTGGCTTTATGGCGGCGGGCCCTTCCGGGTTTTATTATTTGGCGGCACGCTGCACAAGACATAAAGAAGCCTGCGGCCGAAGCAAAAACAAAACACAGATGCTAACCATTTCCCACCACCACGGCAAACTAAAACCTCGACGACCTAAACGATGGAATCGCAGCTGGCTCTACCGCTATTGAATGACGTTGATAGAGATGAGGAAATCATCTCTCAACTACTAAACACAACTGAGCGGCGCAGACGAAGTCACCGATGTAGCTATTTTAACCCCACACGTAAGCGTTGCGGTGCAATTTCATTTGCTCTGTTGGTGTGGTTCGGTTTTATGTCCACACTTTGGGCGTCGTCATCATGCGAATTGGTTCAGATCGATTACAATAAGGGCGGTTTAGAACTAACAATTGAAGGAGTTGGATTTTGGCGTTATGAACAAAAGGTGACGAATGGCACCCACATATCAAACTACTGTGCGCCCTACGGACAAAAGGTCCACAAAGAAATCAATCTAGAAGGCTTCTTTCCCGAAGATAAAACTCTTCAGGCATATTCGATTGTGTCACCTTCGGCTGCATTTGCGTCAGTCCTTGCTCTAATGGTATGCGTGATCGAAGTAAGCGTAGACCCCGAAATACTAAGCTGGTCAATGAATCTACCCGGAAATACTATCGATGCATCAGTCGAACCCCAAACTACTATCAGATCTGCCATGCTTGCAGGAGTGCTGCTTATGATGAGTGGAATATTTCAAATGCTAGCAACATTTTCATTACTACATTATAATCCAACTCCTACCGCTACGGGATATGTGTCACCATTATGCAATCCAACCTACTCCCAATGTAGACTAGGCCCGATTGGAATTTGGGCAGTGTTTGGCTCACTGGCTTTGTTTCTTGCTGGGGTAATTTCATGTTACTTTTCTTGCCGTACAGCGCGAAGGCATGGAGGGAAGTATTTTTGTTAACGTTTGAACAGGATTCCAAGTAACAAACTCGACGATGGATTGAATACAGAGCGCAGCGAGAAGCGATGAGTCCATATTGATGTGTTTGGTAGATTGGATAGTATATTGAGATAGTAGAGAAAAAACAGAAGAAGGACTAAATAATAATGTAAAGCTAGAGGCATTGCGTGGAGACCAACAAGAAGTTCGATATTCCTAAACAAATACCAGTTAGATATGGTACGAAGCTACATGTATTTCCTGCTGCCTCGCTGTTTATATCCTTCCTCTAGAGGAGAGACAGCAGTATTCAAAACTTTCATGTCCTTCTTGCTCCACCTCCATCGAGCCGCATCGTTTGAAAGCCCATGCTAGCAAGCATTTCTTCTCTCTCCTGATGTTGCCTACGTACCTCATCACGATTATTCGTTTGTGGAGCATGTATCCGACAGATGGGAAATTTTTCTCGATAATAACCAATTTGAATTCTCTTCCCAGTGTCCGTAATTATCCCATGTTGCAAAAGTGCCTTCACTGCATCGCCATACTTTTCGGTGTTGAAGCAAGCCTCTTCTGGCTTGAGTTTCATAACATTCGGATCCACAGGAGTTGTCACGTGTGCCTCGTAGGGATAATTTCCCTCTCCCATCCACATGGCCTTTTCGCGAGTGTCTTCTCATCATCGCAACAATACGAAAATAGCAGATTAGCATACGGAATGAGTGCTTCGATACCAAGATGATCTGAAAACAATAATGTCACGCCAGAGCCCCCGTAACCATCCATACGACGAACAGCCCGAACGGGAGCATCGGGAAGGTCGGCGAAGGGGTGGTCAGGATGGTCGTGGCTCATTTCAAAAGTCAACTTTTGAGCAGGGTTCCCTCCAACGGGGCAAATCTTCATGTGCATCTTCCAATCAGCTTTCTGACATGACTTGTTGCAGTACATGGCATCGCCGCAACACGTGCCCTTGCAACGGAGCAGTGTGGTGGCTTGGCGGCCGCAATTAGAACAAGTATTTACAGTCGCCATGTGCATGTTTACTCAGTACCTCGAGAAGAACATAATACTATTATGTCGAAGCAAAAAAAATACGAGCGAGGTTTTTTTACTTATGGTTCTTTTTCTGTTGTTGTGACACGAGCTGACACGAGGTATCTTTCCTCTCGCCCTTCTCGCCCCTCTTCCCCAAATCTTTTGCTTGATTTCTTTGTGCGTTGCCGCTTGCCGCTTGCATGCTTTGCTTTCGACACAACAACACTCCAGTTGGTACCACAGCGTAGTTTCTTTTGGTTGCTGTTATGGCAGAGGAGACTGATTTTATCGGACTAATCTCTTCGTTTCTTGGACCTGCTTCGGACGATGTTGCTGGTGCTGCAGCTAATGCTGCGCCATCACCCTCCGCCGTTTCATCTACCATCTCCAAAGACGATGACGATGATTTCAATGTCCTACCACCGTCCACTCGTGTATTGATATTTAGCAAAGACCGACCATGGCAACTGCAGCAGCTGCTACGATCAATGAAACTAATCAATAATAATAATGATTCGCTAGATGACGACGCCAGTTTCCTTCAGCACGTGGAATTTTTCATCATTTTCCGTGCCACTACTTTGGAATTTGTCGAGGGATATGAACAAATCAGGCAGACATATGATAAAGTGGACAATCCTGTCAAACTATGCTTCCTTTGTGAGGGAGAGCGGATTGGCTGTGCTGCTTTGGATGCTCCGTCAATACCTGACAACATGGAGGACAATTCATTCTCCTACTTGTTGGAGTATGCAGTAAACACGAGCACTCCTGATGCTGATCATGCACGTCGTACTCCTTCATTCGTCATGTTCTTGACAGATGATTGCGTATTTCTAGAATCTCTTGATATCGTACTCGCTCATGCAATTGGTTCTCTTCAGTATAAACAGAAAGACCGTGTCTTCAACTTTCTAACAAGGCTACATCCTGGAATATCCCGAAGTCAAACTCGTGATTGTATAAGTCCTTCACCACGAGATTGGCAGTATCACTCTTTGGTTCCCTACTTGAACAATGTCTTTGATACAGATGCACACGCATCTGCTAAGCGGAACGATGGTGTGTATCTATATACAACAAAAAGTGGTTCTATTGAATGGAATTACCCCTTCGACCTTTCTGGTGGTGTATATCGTCATAACGATGTGCAAATGATACTGAAACAAATTCGGACTGAGGACGAATGCATTAATCAAGACGGATTGGCACATCCTAACACACTCGAAGTTAGAGGCAACAAAGCCGTACTTGCACTTAATGAAAAATTCGTTCAAAATAGAAAAACGCTGTCAGCGATACCTAGTCGACCCCTCATGGTTATACTTGCTGTTAATCGAGTGCAGGATATTTGCCGAGCACCAATCGCTGGCTCTGGTGAAGGAAGGGTTACAATCGGTACGATTACCAACGAGGAGAGTGATAGTATTGATCCAACCAATTTATCGGCTCTTTTGAAGCTACTTCAAAACGGGCATCATCTCGATCTAAGAAGGTATCTATTGACACCATACAACTCTTCACATATAGGTGATGTGTTCCTTTGTGATCAACACAATGGTTTGCAGTCTTCAGTGGCACAAGGACCCTTCCCTGATGTCAGCGTCTTGATACCTGTTCATAGTGGAGTAAACTTTGCTTCTCATTCAATCACCTCCATCATTATGCAATATGTGGATGAATTACGTAAACCGCTTGACAATGAGGCGACAGGAACACAATCGAGCCTCTCATCAATGCAGATTGTGATCGTGGATGATAGATGCGCTGATGGAAGCATTGACGTAATGATACAGTCGTGCAAGACCTTGCTTGACTCTCAACCAGAGGTTTCTTTAGTTGTACTTGATCACCGATTGGAGGATACTATTCTGGATCAAGAGCAGAAGCCAAAACAGCATCTGCAAACAAAATTTTCAATTGCAATTGATGTGATTTCTTCGAAAAGTCCTGGCGTTGCGAGTGCATTGAACACAGGTTTGAAACATTGTAGATCCGAGCTGGTGGCAAGGATGGACGCTGATGACGTTTCAGCACCACATCGGCTAATAACGCAGCTCCGTTTTTTGCGTGCTAACCCATCAATAAATGTCGTTGGAGCTTCTGCTGTAATATTTTCCTCGGAAGCCGATGAGAGCAAGAGCGGCTGTACTCTCCTTCCACATCATGCCCACATAGTTAGAACTTCTTTGACTTTGTTAGATCCAGGTTTCATGGCTTGGGCGATGTTATTCACTTGCAATCTTGCACATCCAACGGTCATGTTTCGCAAATCTGCCATCGAAGTAATTGGAGGATACGACGAGTCAATCAAGTGCACTGAAGACTATGACCTTTGGCTCAGGCTATCAGACAAAGATTGTCGCTCGATACTCTGCCTTCCATTTGTTGGCGTGTGGCATAGGAAACACAATCGTAGCAACTCGGTAACAAATTCTTCAGCTCAGAAGAAGGAAGCCAATGAGGCGTGTTATCGAGCAATCAAACAAATTCTGCACGAAGGTAACAACGACGAGGAATTATTCGATCTTGATCACGTTTCCATGCTGAAAGATCCTACTGTCGCATCATCACTCGTCTCGATTAACGATGTGGCGAGATTATTGGTGAATATCGAGTCGTCGTTTCTACACAGGCATGCGCGATACCTTTCAGGACATGAAATCGAACTTATTCAACACGACTGCAACGCTCGCATAGGAGAACTTGCTACAATTGCAATCAGCAAATTTGGCGAGAACAATCCAAATCAGTTCAAATTCAATAGCAATGAAGGTCCATGCTACGTTTGGAAGCTGTGGAGCGACCGATTACCAAACGAGCAGTTTCAGCGCCTTTCTTTACTCTGTCATTTGGCTACAACTTCATAGATGTAACATCTCTCTCATTTCATAACCGAATGCATTAATTTTTAGCAGATTTGTTTCCTATTATTTTTTACCCTGTTCACCCCTATCCAGCATCACAACAATTTACAACTTCAACCATACTCCAGATGTACATTTGAATCCAGACCCGAAGGCAACCTGCATAATACGGTGACCCTTTTTCAGAGGATTGGTCTTTTGGTGTTCTTGGATGTATTCCATCTCATACCATATTGATGATGAGCTCGTATTACCATAGTTGAGAAGTGTCATCCTTGATGGTTCAGTGTGAAATAGCTCCAACTTCATGTTTTTCTCAATCCCTTTTGGGGCGCGGCAGACGTGACATAATTTCGTGAGGGAAACAGTGGACAAATAAACACAGAAAACTTATGAAAAACGCAATCTCACCATCAATAACTGCTCTACCTCCAGCATGGATGCAGAAGTGATCAATTCCACGCTTAAAATCGGGCACATAATGCTTTTTGTTGGGAAGTTTTGCTGCTAGCTTCTCTTGACCGCACATTTTAAGTAATTTGCCAGTCATCCTGATCAGAAACTTGAGAGCAACGGTAGTCACAACGGGGATCTGCTCACTCAAAGGCAACACATACGGTCCAATTGTAGTCATATTTTTCTCCATACATTTTCCAGCCACCTTGACAATTTCTTTTGATAAGCGGACACCACGATGATTTTCGCCGTCTTGAGCTTCATACACACAGTTGTACGCCTCCTCAGAGTTGCTCTGCACCCTAACAGTATGCAGCAGCTTGTACCAAGCCCTTCTACCATCCATCCAGCTATTGGAAAGGACAATAGCAGCGCCACCACAACGGAAGAGAGTATTCTGTAGAAGGAACCCACGCTCGTTTCCATGATATAGATTTGGAGTAATAATCTCCGTCGATACAACTAGAGCCTTGCCTCCCTGGAGTCTGCGCCTCTGCAACATATCTTTTGCAAGTCCGACACTGATCAAGGATGCTCCACAGCCCATACCTGACAAATTGAAACTTTGAATATCTTGTCGCATACCGAACTTTGAAATCACCATCGCACATAAACTCGGAGTAGGTGAGAACAAGGAACAGTTGATGACGAGCACATCCACCTCCTTGGGATGAACTTTGGCCTTCTTCAAAGCCGACTCAACAATATCAAAAATCACTGTTTCTGCTTCCTTCCTACTAGCTGAAATCGACCTGTCAGTTTCTTTGCCCTCCTCGAGACATTGCACAATCCCAGGAGGCCACGCCGTCGACTGACCAGTCCCCGACCGTTCCAGCAAACGTTCCATGAATTCGATCGAGTCGTCAGTGAAACATTTTTGATTCTTCATCATTTGAATAATCTGCGCATGAGATACCTTCCATGAATCTGGAGCTTTGAATGTACTGAACGAGAGCATATACGTCGGGTTATCATTCAAGACAATCCATCCAATCACCACGAGAACGAGAGCAGTTATTTTTACGTGTGTTGAGAGGATTCCACCTTCACCAGATTGCAATGGTGCAATAAGAAAAGTGCTAAACAGGGTTGAGAAGATTTCACGGACTCCTAAAATAACTGCCGTGATTGTTTCAATACTGAAATCAATTTCGCCTGGACTAGCTTTGTGTTCAACTTTGCTGGATAGGTCAGTGACGACTTGATGTACAAGTTGTGCAAAGAGTACGCCAATACCGACCAAGAATAGTGTGGGTAGGTAAGTTCCAATCACATGAGTCCAGTTTACCGTACTGCACGATTGATGGAGCAATGTACAGAGCAGAAGGGAAAGATGAGGGAAAGACTGCAATAGATGCAATCTAAGAGGCCAACACAAAAAAAAACTCACGCAATTAGAGAAGACTTTCTAACCCTGTAATCCCGATAGTCCTTGATTGGTCCATCTTCAGGGACGCTTACAAACGACGAATCAGACTCTGATCGCTTCATATTATTGCTAAGTATTATTTCCCTCAGACTTGTTTCTGGGTGCCCATGAAGAGGAACCTACAAGAAACAATACCAATGAAAAACCTCTGGAGAGTGAAGGTGACCAAACGAAAATCAAGTGCCAAGAAGTGAAGCTTCGTGCGTGGAGGTGAGATCTCTCTAGAAGGGAACCGATAATAGGGACTGTCTGTCCGGGCAAAAAGGGAAGGGGGCGAGATTCGCCCCCAAAAGCACCACCATTCAACATAAACACAGAGTCTATCATTGTACGCGGTTCTCTTGCTATTATGTTGTATCAAAGGCTGAAGACACTCTGTTATCAAGTTCATAGACATCAAAACCATGACCCCTAAAAACGACGACGAGCTGAGTTCATCCGAGGCGTCAGGATCAGAGGGAGATTCATCCTCTAACGAAGTCCCGATGAAAGATGATGATGATGCAAGTGATCAGCAAGACAGTGATGGCGATGCAGACACAGAGCAAATGAAAGAAGATGCAAACAATAGCGACAACAGTGATTCAGGTGATGATGGAAGTGATGACTCGGAAGATGAAGTAGAGATGAATAATTCATCTTCTCAGCAGCCTGCCATCTCAAAATCATGGACAGCATTAACAACACACAGTCCATGTTATACTGGTGGCACCGTAGCCTTGTCGCATGAGAACAACCTATCATCCACATCAACAAGTGACGAAGAATCATCACAACCATTCATTCTGGCACAAAGAGGAGGAGATGTATCAATAATTGAGGCCGCCACTGGCTTGCTGCTGAGAACAGTACGAAAGGGAGCATCCTTTGAGGGTGGATTTGCTCTGGGTGAAAGTGAGAACGAAGATGAAGATGATGCCGAAGAGGAGACGCTTGATGCCGAGGCTATTACTGCATTTGCACTTTCACCAAATAATAGAGATCTGATTGCAGTAACAAGATCTCATTTGGTAAGAAAATATAACCTTACCATACCGGCAGATGATGGAGTAAATGAGGAGACGGATAAAAAGCGGGTCAAGAAAGATGAAAAGCCTGAGCCCCAAAGTGTCACTTCTATAAAGCAGCCTGCCAAGGTTGCATTCTCCTTTGGCAAATCAGGTCATAAACTTCCTGTTACAAAAGTTGCATTCCATCCATCCGGAATATTCTTCGCCACAGGATCAGTTGATGGATTAGTCAAAATATGGGATACCAGGAACGGCTACGCTACACATGCATTGCATCCTACCTCAGATATGTCTGGTGGAGGAAGAGGAAGATATGCTGTAACTTGCATCCAATGGCGACCAACATCAGCGTCATTGATTCTAGCCATTGGACGAGAAGATGGGTCGATCTCCATTCATGATTTGTTGTTGAACGCTCAAGACACCAAGACTGCATCAATGCCAGTAGCTGTGTTACGGGATCACATTAGTGCAGTGACATGTGTTGCCTGGTTGTCTGAGGGAAATGGTGGTGGTGGATCCACCACACCTACAGGATCGCGTAAACATGGCTCTGGAATATTCTTCTCCTCCGGAAGAGATTCAGTGATAAACACGTGGTTAATTTCGGAGGAAGAGGTCGCTGATACGAATGGTCCCAAGTCGAAGAAGAGGAGAAAGTCAAAGGACGACGATGGAACAAAGCGAGCAGCATCGGTCAAAGTGATGTATCAAAGGATTCGAACTTTGCCTGTATATGAGCAAGTTGAAAGCATGCTGTTGTTACCTAGACGATTTCGTCAATCTTTGGAAACAAGCGGTAAAAATGAAGTTCTGAATAGAAAACTTGTTGTCCTCGCTACTTGCGGTACGACGGGTGTTGTGAGGTTATGGAAGGCAACTACCGGAGATAAGGATGCAGGTATCCAGAACGCTGTAACTGACTTGTCTCCTCTGGCTTCGCAGAGTGAAAGTGATGCTTTTGGTGAGGAAAATGGTGGTTATACTTCTCTCCATCTGACAGGTGGAGATAAATGCATTTTGGCCATTGATGCGGAGCAAAACATGGCGTTTATGCAACTCGACTGGACAAACGCTAACAAGACGGAACTTGGGCTTGTGTCCGACAGAGCAATTGTTGGGCATAACGGGGAAATTCTGGATTTAGCTGTCATCCCAGGTAACAAGGATCAAACCGTCGCGGTCGCAACGAATAGTTCTCAAGTTCGCATATTTGTTGTCGCCGATGCAACCAATGCCTCCGAGTCGGACGAGCACACTCACACGGCCTTGTCTCCAAGAGGAATTTTGGATGGTCATACAGCTATTGTGTTGTCCCTTGATGCCAGTCCGTGCGGGCGGTATCTTGCGACTGCGGGAAAAGATAAGACAATGAGGATCTGGAATGTTCCAACTCGTACCTGTGTCGCAGTAGCTACTGGCCACACTGAAGCAGTTGGATCGGTCGCTCTTTCTAACAAAATCGGCTGCTATGACGTTGGCGGAAAGTCAGCTGAGAACGGTGCTGGTGCGTTTGCTGTTACAGTTAGCAAGGATAGAACATTGAAAGTCTGGCCACTCCCAGGCTCTGCTGTGCTTGATAGGTCCGTTGAAGAGACAATACTGAAGGCACGTCTAAGCATCCGTGCACATGAAAAGGACATTAACATTGTTTCTGTCGCACCAAATGACTCACTTATTGCAACTGGGTCTCAAGATAAGACAGTGAAGCTTTGGAAGTCGAGCGATCTTGCACTACATGGCACACTTAAGGGACACAAACGAGGTGTATGGGACTGTCAATTCTCTCAGCATGACCGAGTTTTAGCCACAGGTAGTGGCGATCGAACTGTTAAGTTGTGGTCAATAGCTGATTGCAGCTGTGTTAGAACCTTTCAAGGTCATATGTCCTCAGTTCTTAGAGTGCGCTTCCTCGCGACAGGCTTGCAGTTACTGTCATCTGGATCTGATGGTTTAATCAAGCTATGGACCATCCGGACCAATGAGTGCGAGAGCACTATTGACGCACACGATGATAAAATCTGGGCGCTCGATTTATCGCAAACTGGTACGCTATTTAGTGGAGGAGCAGATAGCAAAATTGCAGTTTGGAGAGATACAACGAAAGAAAAGGATGATGAAAAGAGAGAAGCTGAAGAAAAGAATATTTTGATGGAGCAAACATTATCTAATCATTTACGGCACAAGCGGTATGAGCAAGCACTCGACCTTGCTCTTGAGTTAGACAAGCCTCATCAAGTTCTAAAAGTGTTGAATGATATTTTAGAGAAGGATGCAGCGAGCAGCCGGGGCATTGAGACCCTTCAAAAGCATGCCGCCAATTGGCAGTTAGATCGTCTCGTCCAAATACTGAAGTATTGTCGTGAATGGAACACTAGGGCGCGCAACTCTCACATTGCTATGCTTGTTGTGAAAGCCATTGTAACGACAATACCTGCAGCCAAGCTCGCAACTTACCAAGGAGTACCTGAAATTTTAGCAGGCATTGCACCGTATGCTGAGAGACATTTTGATCGTCTAGATGGGATGGTGGGAAACTCGTATCTCCTTGACTATACTTTATTTTCGATGGGCAGCATTCATGGCGAAAGTAAGGAAGGGTACGATGAATGGATTGCAGGCAAGAAGTATCTACCTCCCAAGGTGGTAGAAGGTAGAATCCAAATCGGTGGTTCATTGGTCGTTGAGGGTAAAAAGGGTAGGAACAACGACGATAGCGATAACTCGGAATCAGATGTCATCACTATCGGTGATAGTGATAGTGAATCCGACTCAGAGTGAAGGATTAAAATACACAATTTTACTGTCCATCGTAGTCAGTATATGGTATAGGTCTATCTCTATGTTACAATACTTTAGCTATGAAATTGCCAGTCGTATAAAATCAGAATTTCTCCTTTACGTCAACTCCCCTCTTAAATCATTTGGTGAGTTTAGACTCTCCTCTGGTGGCGGTATATCTCCAGATATATCTCCATCAAATGTAAAGCCACGGAAAGTTTGGGCATTTAAATCTTTCTCACTAATAGGGGGATGACCTTGAGCTTGTTGTTGCTTCTCGAAATCCTCTGTCTCAATCGGCATGCGGCGGAAGGAATCATCAAAATTTGCCGTTGCTACATCCAATGCCTCGGCAGTGATGTTACCCATAGCTGCACTTTCTAATGAAGGGCTCGCGCTATGCCAACCTTTACTCTCGTTCTCTACGCTATTGCTTTTACTTTGGAATTGTCTCCATCCCTCACATGGTCGTATGGGAGCGGATATTTGACGAGATCGAAGAGCTTCGAAGTTAATCTTTCTGTGGAAGAACTCATGTTTCATAGCACTTCGTAGACCCAACACTCCTATTCTTAATCGAGGATCTCTCTCTAGTAATCCAGCGATGCAAGTTTTGCAAGCAGGGCTGAAGGTGATCTCATTGGGAAATATTAGCGGAGCGCTACGCAAACGACGAAAGAGTTTTGCTCTGTCGGTAGTATACCAGGGTGGGAGACCTGTCATCATTTCAAATAATATCATTCCCAATCCCCAGTAATCAACACAAAACCCATGACCTTGTTGGTTGAGCACTTCTGGTGCCATATACTCGGGAGTTCCACACGTAGATTTGGCACCCTGCGTCGGATGTCGAATCCCATCCTTTGCCAATCCAAAGTCACCCAACTTGACATGCCCATATGCATCCAACAGTACATTCTCCGGCTTTAAATCTCGATATATTACCCCGTGTTTGTGTAAATGTCCTATGGCCAACATCAACTCGGCAGCATAAAACCGTGCCACCGGTTCTTGAAATCGTCTATACCTAGATAAATGAAAGAATAATTCTCCACCTGGACAATAATCCAATACTAAAAATAGTTTTTCGGTATTTTGGAATGCATAATGCAATTTCATAAGGAAGGGATGATCAAGTCTAGCAAGAACTTTGCGTTCTGTTTTAGTTCGTTCAATTTGTCTCCGTCGGACTAGGTGAGATTTTCGTAAGATTTTCATTGCGTATAAACTTCCTTGTCCTTCGCCGTATTGTTTTTGTACCAGCACAACCTTTTTGTTATTTAAGATGTGGAGAAAAAATGAGACGAAGAAAAAAAATGTGAGTTGATCCCCCCAAAATTAATCCACAAAAAACTAAGAAACGTTTACCAAGCAAACAAACAAATACTACTCACCCTTCCAAAAGAACCTCGACCCAAAACCCTAAGGGCAGGGTCAAACATTTCCACACACGGTTTTTCCACATCATTATCTGCAGAATAGGGATCCCAACTCCCTCCATCTTTTTGTAATGCTTGATCTGCTTGTAATAGTAGTTTGGCATCTTCTTCTTCTAAGATTGTATGATGCTGGGGTTGATATTGTAGTTGTTGCTGCTGCTGCTGCAGTTGTGGTTGAGGGGATGTAAATAATGAATTGGGATCCTGTTGAATAATCCTGTCATTGGGTAACACCCCTCCTCCCTTGGGTTGTGATTGTCCTGGCGTAAGATAGGGGGAGGGTGTTGACTGTTGTTGCAAATATTGCTGTTGGGGTTGATGCAGTTGCTGTTGCTGCTGCCCCATCATTGCATTGCCTTGTACTGATAACATGGGCATGGAAGGAGGGTGTTGACCATCACCACCACCAATTATCACCTTGTTGTCATGTCCACCCTCCACTCCTCCTGCTCCCTCCTCCCGTTCTTCCTCTTCTTCTTCATCATCCGAGTCACCAGAATCTTCCGCCCAAGCCTTAGCCCAATCATCTTCGTCATTATCCTTCATTTTACTTAATGCCAATGCCCTAGGACTCGATGGTGGTGATAACCCCCTATTAATTATTTTCGGACCATGATTACTATTGGATGTTAAAGATAGACTTTGATGATGGTGATGAGAGGTTGTAGTTGGTGCAGTAGTAGTAACATTGGTCGTATGAACAGTTTGTGCATCCGAGGCAGAACCAGAGCTATTCATACGACCATCCCCCCCGTGGGTTGCATTATTGTACATGACATTATAGACGGTGTTGACAGATCCTTGTGGTGTGCCCTGTGGTGTATGATATGGTGTAGATTGTGCCGACGAGAAAGGAGTGGTTAGGTGTTGCTGCTGATAATATTGCTGCTGAATGAGTTGTTGTTGAGAAAGTTGCTGTTGCTTTTGCGGTTGCGGTGCTTGACTTTTATTCTTCTGTTTGACAATCCCCATCTGCCGTTGCTGCTGTTGCTGCATCATGATAGCCTGGGATTTGGGTGAGAGCTCCCCGTGATGGACAGACTCGGAGTGATAATATTGATGAAGCGGGCTGTGCTGGGGAGGAGGCATTATTGCCGCTGTCCCTCCGTTCATCATGTCCGTGTGAGTGTAATTATTAGCCGTGTTGTCGTCCCCTCCGCCACCTGCGTTGGTTCGTACTGAAAGTCTCTTTGCCGACTGTATCATGGACGAGATGCCGGATCGACTCATCAATGACGATGATGACGCCGAAGAGCCGCCGCTACCTGTCGGCTGCTGTTGGTGATTAGTATTTTGCTGCATCATCGCTATAGACGACCCCCCGCCAATCATATGCTGAGACTGCGGCTGGGAAGACGACGACAACGACGACGACTGCCCAACAAAGACTGTGGTCGCAGCATTGTTAGCCGCAGCTACTGCCGCATCGTTGGCCCCACGTATTGTATTGGCACCCTTGGCGGATAACGATGAGGAGCCAATATTATGTTGCGATGATGACAAGTCATCTCCGATCCTTTGGGGGACCGATGCCTCTTGACCCATCGTCGTCTATTCTTCAGTGTTTTTTTGCTGCTGGATGGCTACCTTTAGCAGTATTTCGCGGCCATCAACACCGTTGTTTCAAACGAGCAGGCAACCCTCCAGGCCAGCAAGGTCCTCCACCAAAATAATATGACAAATTGCACAAAAAAGGATTCCGTATTATTTTTTGCAATGATATCTATGTTTTAGATGTTGTAGATACCATATGTTCATGTGCTTTATTTTTTTATTGGTAACGAACCACCCTTACTACCCCTAACCATACTTAGCGAGTCTTGTACTTACTTTTAGGTACCTACTTAGGCCGAGGACCCGGACCCAGAACAAACTCCACTTGACATCAAATAATAATTCCCCTCGACAATGACAAGAAACTCTTGCCATAACATTATGATACACACTCCTATCCTTCTCTCTGATAACACGCGCCGACATGCCCTCTTATGCCACCGCCGCCAGCATCCTCTCTGAAATGAGGGATGCATATTTAACCAAGGCTGATTGTTATGATGCTATGGTCGCATAAATCCGCTGAGATATTTACAAATGTTGATGACCGATGGGGACGATGAATTGGAGGCGATGGCGGAAGACTCGTTGAACAATGAGACCGATCTCCACCATGGCGGCGCTACTAAAGAGAAAAAGACAAGGGAAAAGAGGATACATACAACATAATGGTAAATCATCGGCGGCGCATCCTTGGTACCACTCGCGGTCATCCAGGATCCTTCAATGATAAAACTCTCATTTTGTTTGACGAGTTTGTTCAAGACGTTAAAAGCGGCAAATTTGACGACTATACCTTTGAATTGCTTGAGAAACGTGGGGATGAGTTTGTTCATGTCAAGTACAAGGGTGTTGGATTGTTGTTGATAACGGATACCACATTTGGTCCATCAATATTCCTCCTATCCCTAACAGTGACTCTGCTAAAGAAATTCGCTGGTCTGAATGGGTGGAATCAATGCGCAAAGATGTGGGTAAGTTACTCTTCTATGACATGTAATATCAATTGAATACTTTCTCACAGTCCATTTTTTTGTAGAGTGTACATTTGGAATATTGAAAGGGCGTTGGAGAATTCTCAAGACCGGAATATGGCTTCATTCCACCAAGGCTGCTGACCAGGTGTGGTTGACATGTTGTGCACTACACAATATGTTGCTTGAAGTTGACAGGTTGGATCAACCTTGGGACGGAATCAATGCCTCCACAAGTGAGTGGGAAAATGAGCTTGGTAATTTGGATGAGGCTGACATCCTATTTCACGGATCCTCTCACCATCTGCGATCCGTGATTATGATAGTTCCAGCGTTGGAAACAGCCAAATACAAGACAAGGCATGAGAGATGACCGATCGGTTGATGATGACGACAGTACCATATGAGGACCCCTTTGTACTCTAAGTACTTACGACTCCTATCCTTCGGGAATCTAGGAGGGTGAAACAGTGGGAACACTTATTTTATTTAACTACACACGACTATGTGGTAATACTTTGTGTGCC
>JALLBJ010000013.1:0-90001 GCA_036940105.1 Skeletonema potamos
ACGCAAGTGGCAGCAGGAAAGCAGGGTATGTAGCCATCAACTACTCGTAACTACTTTTCCGCTACCTACGACTGTTGATGATCGGCGGCATTGAGTCCTCTTCCGTGACGATTTGACTGCTCTTGTCTTGGCGGTGGACGAGGACGATGATGACCGGCGGCATTGAGTCCTCTTCCGTGATAGTATGACTGTTCAAACTGCTTCATTGATGGATCAATTCAATATTGCGTTTCATTGCAAAAAAAATGTGAAGAACATTAGTAGTCTCGCAACACGCGAATCGAAAAAAAGTCTTGGCGAAGCAAGGCAAAGGTCGCGGGGCCAAAAATCTCCAAAAATGCGCGCTGTAATGAGAGAGCCCTAAACGTGCTAGAGTGCTTGGTTTGACACCGTATTTACCCAATACTCGTGGAGAGGAAACGTGCTTCGTACACGTTTGTTGACTAATATGTAGTGCAAGAGTCTGAATAGGCAGCGCCTTAGCGCAGGAGAAATTTCGGGATTGAGAAGATGCCGACCCCATGTCGCCGCAGCGGCAGGCGAATGGGCTCGGCCCATATACTAGAACTCTGTCGTTGTTCTTTTCCTTCGCTTCATGGTAGAATTCAAATACATCACATTGCAATTCACTTTCTTGTTGTCTGCCGTTCTCCCATCATTTGCTCTTTGACTCAAAGCTTTGAGTCCATAAAGTTGTGCTTGATATACTCTGCCCTCACCTTCTGCTGATGTTCTGTATCAACTGTTCTCAATTTGAATGAAGCTCCCTAGTCAACAGCATCACGTTCTTTTAGTCTTACATCTTTTTGTGTGTTTTATTTTGCAGGATCACATCAAGCTTCCTTCGCAGTACTTCAAACATGGAAGGATGGAGTTGTTAAATCCTGTCATTCTCTCAAGAGTGCGGTGGAGGTTGAGAAAAGTGTATTGCAGTTGCATAGCCACCTTGCAACACTTGCTGTGCTTTCAAAGAACTGATTCAAGAGAGAAGAGGCCGGAAGAGGTTGCCATCCAACTATAGGACTCAATAGTCTGTCACTGAATTAAAAAAATAATCTAATGACCTATAGTGACGGCTCCTGCAAAACTGCTATTTAACTAAAGGTCTCACTTCAAGACTCCTGCAATTTTCAAATATCGTAGCCCTTTCCCTTGTTGAAACGCCCACCCTCTCCAAGAAATAAGATCCAGGCAGTGTAATTATCATGGAATGGGGAGGAATCCATGACGTGCCAAAAACCAAAATCAAGAACTGGCAAAATGATGGATGATTGTAGGAATTGCGGGAGTCTTTACATGAGACCTTTAGCCTTACAGTTGATTTTGCAAGAGCCGGCACTATAGGTCATTAGATTATTTTTTGAATTCAATGACACATTACTGAGTCCTTGAGTTGGATTGCATTGCAGGAAGGAAGATGAAGAAGAGAATCAACAGAATGAGGCATTAGGCAATCTGTCACCTCAACTAGATAATCGTCACTTAGGTGATGACAAGAAATGTTAGAATGGTAATGATTTGGCAGGATGTGAATGGGATTTCTCTCAGTCAAATTTGGAAGCTGCATTGGGAGAGAGGGAGTTGGGACTGGCTGGGGCATTGGGGGAGCATCTACATTTAAACGATTGCAACGTTGCTGTCGAGTTGTTGAGTCCTGCAATGGAGAATCTATAGAGGAAGTGTTGGAGACATCGGCATACATTTACACATCTCTTCAATGTCTGCAGAAGAGAAAGAAGATGAGGAAAATATAGACCATGTTTGTATGTTATGTTATTTGAAATACTCGTCACTTTGCATGGATAAAAGATGTCCATATCATAAGCATTGGCTGCATGACGTCACATTTGTCTAGACTGGTTCGCATCTTCTGCCAATGGCTTGCCAAAATTGACATCTCTCCGTGGTTCTATCCCTTACCGCTCTACTATTCACGGAAGACCACACATGTGATTGCTTACATGGCACATCCACGTCATCACTAGTCCAAGAGGCCACTCGCCTCTCGGCAATGCAGCATACTTATCTCAAAACATTTCCTTTAACCTAAGTGAATGTTTGTCTCTACAATATCACACCTTAGTTGCTTGTGACATAGACAATATTATCATTCCTTGTCTTCGACATGATAGTGATTATTTAAACATCCTCCATTGAAGAGATGACTTGGTGGCTATCTAAAGCCTACAGACAGGTCCAATATTCCTCGGACATGTACAACTCCACGAAATCCGCGGACTTGAATTTTGTCCGGAAGACAAAGGACAGATCTTCATAATCAGATTGCATCTTGATTGCTGATCAGCAGGTATTAACAACAGACCATTTTCAGAACCGCTTCTGAAACTTCAAGGAAATGGGTTTACCAACAACAACAAAAGAAAAAGGGAGTGGAGGGTGGAAAAAAATTTTTGTAGCCCTAATCGACTGATCAACTTCTTTGTCAGTTGTATACGTGCTCAAGGACCCGGCCGATGAATTTGCTAACAACTAAGGTTGTAGCTTGTTGGATCATTGCTTTCTTCCAGCCCAAATCTTGTGACAAGTTACTCTGTCAAGTAACGGCCTGTCCACTCTGAATTATGGACAGACTGAAAACCCAATCTTTTGACTGCTGTTCCTTGCTTCACCTTGGCTTTATTCCTTCTACATCTCCCCACCGGTTTGACCTGAAATGTATGTGATGGTGAGTCACTGTGTACCAGAACCCAATTCAAGTCAAAGCGGGAAAAGAATAGAATAAAGTAACATCGTCCAATATCCTTAGGTGAACTAAAGAACATGAACAGAGAGATGTCTCTCGGAGAATGAACCGCAGAGCATCACAGCAACCAGCAATAATTCTGAAACTTGATGGGGGGGATCGCCCAGCTCGATTTCCTATCTTTTGAAGTATCAAGACCAGTTACGTCTCTGATCCAGACATTTTTAGAAGGGATTCGCCGAATCCTTTTTGTTGCGAGAATAGACTTGACTTGCAATTAGCCAGCTCTTGCTCACAAGCAACCATTCCCACTACTACACAAGCAACCAAGGTAGGCAGTGGCAGCATACGTGTTAGAGGTGTTAGGCAGCATAAATTCGTGCTTTCGCTTTTTCTACTTCAAGTGGGTCCGGGATCGTGAAAAGCTCTACATCGCATTGCATCGTCCCACTTGATTCGTTGTCCGGTTGTACGTCTGATGTCCGTAAGCCTCTCACAACCCACGAAATTGTCCGTGGGCTCAACATCCCAAGATCTATCTCTCACCTCTCACATAACACACATAATAACACACAACACACAAACATGTTTACTCTTAAGTTTTATGCCATTACCATGAGAACATGAGTCGGTTAAGTTCAAGAAGGCGCAGTAGTTTGTGGCGCATGTCGCAAGAAGAAGATATCGCAGCGGGACGTCATGACTTTGCAGCAGACTTTCATTCAAGTGCAGCGGCCGCCGCAATAGCTGCACCGGCAGAAATAGATTCGGGTGGCGTTGATTCGCCAAAAAATGCAACGGAAGGAGATGCCGTCGGTGCGGTTGATACGAATGATGATACAAAAGATGAAGCATTCGATTCGATAATGCTGCCGGAGTCTACGCATACGCTTCTATTCACTGAGCCAATTAAATCAAATGCATTTGAATTCAGCGTGACTATAGCTGGCATGTCTATCTTGTGTCTGTTCCTTGCTCTGATGAATAACGGCATCACCAATGGAAATGCCCGGATTCCAGCTAATGTTGGAGTTGCAGTAAAAGTAGCGCAGTTTGCATCTATATTCATTGCTTTGTTGATGGAAGAGGAGATCCCAACTGGATTGTATTTGCTGCGAAGAATCCCAAAGCAATATTTCGAAAGCAAATTTCCGGAGTTGAAATATTACAAATTCGTCTGGTCATGTATGCTTCGTATTTTCATGGGGTACCTATTCTTAGTCAACGTCTTGTTGATTCTGATGCAGGCGAGCAACGTGATGGATATCTTCTTTGACTTTATTGCCTTGCAGTTCTTACAACAACTCGATGATATTGCATTCAATCTCGCTAGAATGGGTGTGTTTTCAAAGAGTTTGATGGAGGCTACGACAAATAAATATTTCCGGGCAGAATTTAAGAAGAGAACTGAGTTTGGAAGGAGCCTGCGGAGGATAAGTATCTTCCTTGTGAGTGAATTCTAAATGTACACGTGTATTTTTAGTCTTCTACGATACTCACACAATGTTCTCTCTAACTTTATTCCTTCAGAAAACTATTTATTTCTTGAATTTGGTTGGTCTATTATGTGGTCAGGTTTATGTTACCGTTAAGCAGGCAAGGGGTGATTATCAGTGCAAATCGATAACTGTAATATACAAGGGTGAAGTTTGGGAGGAGAGTGTCGTGCGAAAACCTGGGAAAGAAACTGAAGAGATGGTATTAATTTACACATATTTTAATGGAGTCTACGAACAAGATGGGACCAGCCACGACGGTAGGCCTGTTTATGTTGAACAAAACAAGTTTGATAGCACTCCATTTGACACTACATCTCCAGATCCGGAGAACATCGAAGTGAAGGTTCCTGCCAAAATATTATACTGCAAAAGCATCCGTGCGTGGGTTTTCATGCATGAATACATCCGGAAATCAATCCGTGATGATTCGGATTGCCCGTGGTTGCTTCGAAGTGAGGAAACTGAAGTTTTTGACATAGAAGAAGTGCAAGGGCCGTGGCAAGTTTGGGCTGGAGTGATTAGCAGGACAGATGGTATGTATTTTCCTTTTTCTTATTTGGATAGCCAGCTATTGCTTCCTCATTCTCACACAACTATGTACTCTGTGGTAATTTTTCAGTGGATATAGTTTGTAATGAGTGCAAAGAAGACGGGGATTGCAATTTGAATGGGGTGTGTAAGAAAGATGGTAAATGTGAATGTTTTCACGATGTTGCAGGTGTCACGTTCTTGGGATCTCATTGTGAAGTGAGACTTAAGGATGAATGTCGCACAATTTATGGTGGTGAGTTGATTATCAAGATGCTGTCTTGTTGAAATTACAACCTCTCTTGTACTGAAAAGCACTCCCTCTCCGTCTTATTGCGTATAGAATACTACAACGATAGTTGGAGTGTTCTTCCACTGGTCTGGGGCGAAGGGTTCCTTCAGGAGTATGATCGCCCAGTCTACGTTTATCAAGAAGGAAATCCTATGATCGATGATTCTGATGCCTTATTCCTCATCTACAGCGGCGACCGATGGTTTGGTGTATATCAAGGTGGAGGGCAATTCCTCCTAAGCGAAGGTTTTCAAGAATACTTGCGAGCTGCAGTAACAAATTATCATGGTGAGTAAAGCTCGGGAAAATATTATAATTGGTTTTACCTTCACTTTCATGTGATTTACAAGCCTCCTTCTTGTTTACTTTTCAGCTTTTTGGGACAAAGCTTATCAAACTGATACTATCGTTGTTAGTGATCCGACTACTAAAGATACCCCTGTAGTGAGTATATGTGAGCAATACGTTATTTTCATGCTTTCATGCAAACATTGATAACCCTCATTCTTAATCACAACAGGGTGTCGACTTTTATTTCATAGGGGAAAGAGGTGACCAGTTTGGACCTTATGGAGCACTGTATCCTTTGCAGTTACACAATCAAACCGGACGAGGCGTTTTTCGCTGCACTGAATCGAATCTTAATCTTAACGTTTGGGGAAAATTTGCAAATGCTACTGGGCCGGGGCGAAAGTTGCAGAAGGAAGGATTGTTTGACAACTATCTCCGGCTGGGGGAGTCAAATTAGTTTAGCTTCGTAGTCGAGCAAAGGGTCGCCTCTAGGTGCTCTACGCTGAAGTGAATCTACAACAACAAGCCGTAGACATACATCAAGTTATTGGTCGAACCACCTAAATATTTAATTTTTAATGGAGGGTTTGTCAGTTCAATACCAATACCATACCTACTTCATTTTCGTCCCTTGATCTGTTCATTGAAGGGGAATCTCTCATGTACACATGTCGATATTGATATGTCGACGACGACGAGACGAGAGCACTCCTCTAGCACATGCCCATTGGCTGCAGAGATGCCTCCACGACGGACAGGACCTCTACCTGAGACTGAGAATGCAATTCCCAACATTATACATAACGGCTATTCGATGATTATATTGTCAGAGTGGGCCCGCAACAAGGCCCGTGCACACAGAGTGTGGCACGAAAGTTCATCTACTGTGGTACTACTACTTACTTACGATACCCCTCTAGCTATGGTGCCTTGAGCAAGAGAGCAAGAGTGCAAGAGAAGAGAAAAAGAAAAGCGACTCTCGCGTGACGGGATTTTTCGCCAAAGGGGTCTTGGATTTTCTTCTTTTCTGACAGCTTCCCAAAATCTCAAATCTCCCCTAAAATTCGGCTGTCTGTATTAGTCCTGCTAGAAACTTGGCTCATTCCCACACAGCGCTCACCCAATAACGGAAGCTCTCACTTCCCCAGCTACACTACTGCCTGCCATGTCGTCTTCCTCTTCGTCAATCATCATGCCGCCGCCTCACGAAGAAACATCTACTGCGGCCGTCGCGCCGCCTTCCGATGCACCGCTCATCATCGCCTCCTCCAGCGCCTCTCCGCCAATCTTGACGTCCCTGTTGTCCAATGTGGTTGCTCCTCCGGCACTGCTGCCAGTGGCGACAGCGGCTCCCCCTTCATTATTCAATGACGATGCAGCCACCCTTGAAGTAGAAAGTGCCCCTCTGGACGATCATCATGCTCCGACAGAAGAAGCTGTCCTTCCTCATCGTGCCGGCGCATCGTCAGATAGCGGCGTCACCGGCAGTGGCGATAGATCCACTTCCCCTTCCCAGCAGCTCTCCTCTCGGAGTGGCATTGCCGATTATTATTCATCATCACAGGATATTTTTCCTCCTGCCGAGGCGGAAGAGGAGGAGGCGACGACGACTCCTTTGAATTCTTCGGAAGAGGGGGGCGTCACCATGGCGGTGCCGTCGTCTCGAAGGTATCCGTCGCGTGAGAGGAGGAACACTACTGCTGCATCCGCTGACGCTGCTGAAGTAGAGAGTAATCAAGAAGATGATTTGAGCACCCACCTCAATCCACTCATTGAAAATGGCATCATTGTCTCCATGAAGGATCCCAACTACAAAGCTATCATGTTCTCCTTCTTTCGAAAGTTGGGGGCGGTGTCTAGAGACAAACGAGATGGGAATGAAGAGACGAGGGTTAAGGAAGAAGCGTTCAACTTCTTCAAGAATTATTCAGGAGGGAGGTTTATGAATTATGTGAATTACAGGTCTACTAAAGATGGGATTGTTGAAGTGGACGAGAAGACTGCACGTATCAGTGAGTTGTGTGTGCTTCACTCTTTTAGCATGTGTGAAAGTCTTACCTCTCTCCATGCATTTGTTCTAAATCATTGTGCTCCTCTCTCACTCCCTCTCTCTTTGACTTTTGTCGTTGAAGAAATTTCCAATGATATTTACAGGAGACTCGAATCTGCATCTCATTGGGCAGGAGAGAATTCTCCCAGTGATATCATCCTCTCCCTGAGGGATGATAACTATAGACAAGTCATGTACACAGCATTTCGAGAGTTGGGCACCGATAACGATAATGATGATGATGCAGAGAATAGAGTCAAGGATGCGACGTTCGCTTTCTTGAAGGGTTCAGGAGGGAGATTTATGCGTTATCGGGATGGTAAAAGGCCTGACAAGGGGCTTATTACGGTTGATGAGAAGACTGCCCGGAATAGTAAGTGTGATCTCTCTCTATCTCATCTCTCTCGACACTGTTAGCGTTTGATTCGTCAGCTTACATAATTTATACTTGCTTTTGCTCTGCACAGGAATCGCTGCAGATATTAGCAGGAGGTTTGAAAGGAAACACCTTTGGAATGGCTTGGACCTTTCTAATGCTAATGACATAAGTGTACCACTCCAAGAGAAGGAAGCGACAGTGGAGGAGGAGGGACAGGAAGAAGCGAGCCTTGGTAGTAACGATGACGATGGTAGTGACTATGAGGAGGACTCCAAATCCCCACTATCTGTACAGACAAGTGGAAATGACATCATTCTATCTATGAGGAACGACAACTATAAATCAATCATGTTCTCCTTCTTTCAACGATTGGGGGCTCTTCCTATTGCTCAAAGAGATAGCGATGAAGAGAAAAGAGTGAAGAATGAGGCGTACAGTATGTTCAAGAGTAAGATCGAGAGGTCTGGAGGGAGGCTGATGGGATATATAAATGGTCGAAGGCCTGAGGATGGGCTCATTGAGGTGGATGAGAAGACTGCCCGGAATAGTAAGTTTGATCTCCATCCATCTACCTGTCTTGACGCTTTTAGCGTTATCATTACATTTGTCACAAAGTATCTTACACTTCTACTCATTGCTGCAGAAATATCTATGGATATTACCAGGAGATTGACTTCAGAATCCTATTGGGCTGACAAGGACGCTTCCGATCCTCGCCGAGGAATTGCGTCAGAGAAATCTAATCCTTTCAAGAAAGTCAAAAAAGAAGCAGCTTTGAAGGGTGTTGGTCGCAGTAAAAGTCCTCGGGAAGACAAGATTGTGAGCATTCGCAAGTTTGTCACTAAATATTCTCCTCCGACAAAGAGGGTTTCCTCCTATCCAAAGAGGAGCAATGCTAGAGTTACGTTCAAAGACGATGAGCAGTACTCAGTGCCAAAGACTTCTGTAGCAATGAGGGCTAGTAGGTCTTCTACACGTGGTTCGGAGCTGCACAGCGAAGTGGATGAAGCATTATATCTTGTCTCTGATGTAGCAATTTCAGCTGCAGAAACCACTTCAAGAGACTACAAATGTGGTGTATGTGGGCAGCCAAAGAAGGGCCATGTATGTCATGGCGATCCCTCTAGCTGGGAAGAATCTTCCATTGCGGTGGCTAAAACTCCAGCACGAGCACGATCCAAGTCGCAGCCTGGACTGTCTGCGAAGTCTCCCAAAACCATTACTCCGACCCCAAAGCGTGAATATTCTCTTTCAGACTCTGCTGTTGCGACATTGGATCGGGTACATCGCGTGCGACAAGCCTGTCGAGCATGTGAGAATTGTCTCCGTGAGGACTGCGGGGAGTGTGCAATGTGCGAGGATATGATAAAATTTGGAGGACGTGGTACAAAGAGACAAAAGTGTTTGGAGAGGCGATGCCTCGGAAGCGAATCTCGACCTGCTAGAACAACAAATACAGACAACCTCCAGCTTACTCTTACCCCCAAGAAATCTACTCGATCTGGCACAAAACGCAAAGCAGCCGTCGCAGCCAATTTCACTATCATGAATATTATGGCTGATGATGATTTGGAGAACAAGATTCCATTAGGGTGTCTTGCTGACAGCGCTAAAGAAGTTGCAGAGTCTCAGCTGTTTGTGAATAGGGCAAAATTTGCATCAGAAGAGGAGGAGATACCTTCTTTCGAAGAGATATCTGCGTTGGAATTCAATGAACTGATTGACTTGCTTCAATCCTCCCCACTTCCTCAGAGAAAGGTGCCAAGCACTGAATTGGATTGGCAGGGGTTGCACCTTGCTGACTTGAGTCCAATTCCTGTAGTACCAACGACCAGAGTTGTAACGCTTGATACTTCTAAGCCAATCATCCTGGGACCTAATTCTTCGTGGTCTCAGCGTTTGATTATGACAGAAGAAGAATGTACTACATCATCTCCTGTCCGCGGCAGGACCTTGAGCTTGAGGTCGAATCATCGCATGCCAATCATGGAACCCAAAACATCTGAGTCGCAGCAGTTTGAGTCGATCATGAGCCCAAGCTTCGGTGATGGGTACACATCCATCTTCTCCGAGGATCACAAACTGATTCCATACTCTCCAATCAATCTACTCCCTCGGCACTCGTCTCCCTTCTAGTGAGCCATTTCATGTTTTGTTCAAGAGTGAATTTGAAGCCGTTACATTTCAATGATGAAAAGGAGCACGTGTCCAAGCGAAGCTGATGAGATTGAATCATTGTTTCGTTTTGACCTCAAGCTCTCTTTCATAGTTTAGTCTTCGGTGTTTCATATATGATCACCTTTTTGATACGATTACGTTATATACATTATAGATATTCTTCAAATTGATCTCGATGTGGTCTTGTGTAATTAAATTCTCATTGCGTGCTGTGCAATACTTTTCACAAAAGAATCGCTTCCTGCAATGTCGCTTCTGTACGTTTCCCTGGTTCACATCTCCTCACCTGCCTCTGAAAACAAATTTTGCTGGATTGAAATGAGAGACAAAATGATGTTTATTATTTTACTCAAATGTTTACAGAGAGCTTTTTATACATATGATATCGACAGCGTGCGAGTACAGGTGGGCAGCCGATAATTTCGCTTTCACATAACTACTTTTATTACAATTAGCCATCTCTTTTTACCTATGGGATGCATTGGCACCACATGATCTTATACTTACTAACCAGCTTCATCATCACTATGGCAGTGGAAGCAGCAGCCTCTTCTGATAAAAGGGTGCAGTGCTTCAGAGTTTTGCTATCAATGTTCAAAAATGTTGACCAGTTTGATCGCGGATACTTTTCACGTTTGCTCGATTAACCCTCAGGAAAGTAAATCCTTCTAGAGGCATACTAATTCCGTCGCGAGTGTTTTGTCACATCGCAGTCGAGGGCTACCTTCATTCAAAAGAATTTCAAGGGTAAGTTTACATACTCAATCGTGATAGATCGTAATAGACGATGACAAGTACTTGCTACTTGGACAATGCTCTTCATTTAATTATTGTCATCAATTTATTTGTCTTGGTCTTGGTAAGTAAAATTATGTCTGGTAGCCTGAAATATTTAGGTTTCGGTCAGGGCAAGCGCGATCAGAATTTGACGAAAGTAGAAATCAGATAGACCTCAATGCCTTTTCAAACATATCTGTCCCCTTATCAACATCCTCTGCGGTAATGTTTAATGCTGGTGCAAATCTGACAACCTCGTACGTTGAGCAGCCAAGAAGAAGCAATCCCTCATCCAAACAGGCTTGACTCATTCGTGCTTTGATACCAGGCTCCGCCTCTTTTACAAACTCAAGCCCTGTCATCAGCCCCAATCCTCTCACATCTCCAATGAATCCTTTGGACACCGTACTTGATTGAATGTTACGTAAATTTTCCCTTAATCTTTCACCCATCTTCCGAGAATTTTCCACCATGCCTTCTTCTTGAATAACCTTTTGAGTTTCCACAGCCGCAGCACATGACAATGCATTACCTGCATATGTCCCACCTAACATTCCTGGGTCGCATGCATCTGCAATTTCACGTCGTGTTGCAACCGCAGAGAGTGGGAATCCACTTGCTATTCCTTTTGCCATACACAATAAATCTGGTTGAATGTCCCCATAGTACTCTGAATCACATGCAAATAACGACCCCGTCCGACCAAAGCCAGTTTGCACCTCATCACAAATCATGAGTGCGTCTTTGGAATGTGCAAAGTCACGAACTTGCTTTAGAAATTTGGGTGGTGCTGGACAATATCCACCCTCACCAAGCACCGGCTCGATAATGATGGCCGCTACATCTTCTTCATGGAGAGTATCTTTGTATATTTGTTCGAGTTCATCCATAGCCATCTCGGAGGTAATACCGTGGTAAACAAAGGGAAAGGGAGTGACGTGAATACCCGGAATGAGTGCTCCAAATTTTTGTCTGTAGATACGGGATGATGTCTGTTGCATCACGGAAAAAGCAAATCAATCATGAGAATAATATTCATGAGATACGTTGATGATGATAAAATATTCGTCAACACAATACACTCATCAATAATCCAATATACAACAACAACAAAACACACTCACAGTCATGGCCATCGTACCAAACGTTCGACCATGATACCCCCCACGAAACACCACCACCCCATGCTTCCCAGTATACGCTCTTGCCATTTTAATCGAATTCTCAACCGCCTCAGCACCAGTTGTGCCGTAAAAGATCGTATCCAAATTCTGAGGTAGTATCGGCATTAGCGTTTCCGTAAGTTCCAATTTTTTATCATGATATCCAATATTCACTTGAGAATGAATGATATTGTCACATTGTGCCTTGGCAGCCGCAATAACCCTGGGATGAGAGTGACCTGTGTTTACAACGCCTATACCGGTGGTAAAGTCGAGGAGAGTTTTGCCGCACGTGGTTTGGACGTAGCAACCCTTGCCGGAGGTGAAGACTAGGTTGGTAAGGCGGCCTATGCCTCGTGCGATTTTCGATTTGGGACAGGTGGTGCTAGCGGGGCTCATTGTGATGGTTTAATTGTATGTTAATTATTATTCGCGAAGATGTAACGTAAGTATGATGCTGATGCAAGATGCAATCTTAGCCCAGAAAATTACCATAAATATCTCTTCCTTCTGAGATGATAGAGGTCGATCGAGAGAGAACACTCACGACACATAGAAAGGCTCCAGGATTGATCTTAGGGAGCTGGGCGGGCGGCTGGCTCCTGCATTCGGCTTTTGGGATAGATGATCCATCGTGACTCGTGATCGTTGCTTAAGGGCCCTCCTTGGTTGAACACATAAGATTTTTTGTGCAGAGAAGATTTTAGATTTTTTGGATGAGTGGTGATGGATTTGATGGTTTGTAAATGTCCGTCGGATGTCAAATGGGTGACTTCGGTGACACCTTTATGAACTTTCGCCAGCAGGCCAAGCCCATGAATCTTCACGGTTGCCGCTTCGGCGTTACATGATTTTTTGTGGCTCATATTCATTGAGGTGAGGAGGTAGGTGTCAAACACCACCTCAGCAGCCGCCGCCGGCAAAGCTTGAAAATAAAGCAAGTAGCTTCGCTATCCATCATCAATAATATTACTACTTCACGCTTGATACTCGATGTAAAAATAATACAACGTGACCACCACTAGAACCACCCCATTACCTCTGATAGACAACTATCGCCAATCACCAAATATGAGCTGCACTACTCCCCGGCGGCCTACATCACCCGACCGTCAAGCAGACGAGATCCGCAGCCGCCTCCTCTTCAAGCTGGGCATCTACAATACCAAATTCATCAATGCATCCATCTATCAAAAGATTTGTGAGCATAAGCAAGTGCATCCAATACTTTTGAGGCTAGATTCATTGAACGATGAGAGTACTTCTATAAGGTATTTTGAGCCGCTCAAGTTTACAGGTAGGAAGATGCTGTCATCACATCATCATGATGAGCAGAGTGATGGATCTTGGACCGTGTCAACTTCATCGTCGTCGTCGTCGTCATCTTCTGATGTCAACTCACATGAAGCCGATGGTCCTCTCTCGAGATCAATTCAAGATCCACCCACCAGTCTAATATCCAGGCTATTACTCGAGCCTGATCCGACTCTCAAGAGAAGAAGATCGGTCAACTTCAACCACGAAGTTTCCGTAATCCCCATACCCTCTCGCTCATCCTACACTCCTTACACGCTCTCTCGACTCTTCATCGGAAAGAAGGAAATGATCCGAAATGCACAACGGAACACACGAGAGTTCGTCTACGAAAATTTTGATTGGAGGAATGCAGTGGAAGAGGAACAGATGTATTCATCTTTGCAGATGGATGGTGGAGAATTAGTTCATCCTGCCAATTATGTTTGTTCTTCTACTTCTTCTCCTTCTGGTGCTTCTTCTTCGGTTGAGGTCGAAGAGGGGATAGAGTTTTGATAAACATCTCTCGTTTTTGTTGCACTAAGCGACAGTTTTGCAACGATGGTTTTAAGATAGAGAATTTAGAGCAATTTCAGTTACGTGTTAATGTGTCTTATCTGAAGCCGGCTCTTGTGCTCTCGAGGGGAATTATTTGTTCGTGACACCGTACTCTCAACTCCGAACTTTCATTTCTCTCTCAACCCCAGACGCTACTTTCAACCTAACCAGAATGAGATTGTCGTCTGCTGTAAATTCGTATGATGACATGATTTTCCCATCTATCATTATGAATCAAGTCCATCTCACATGATCTTTGATTTTGATAGAATAAAACACGACCTCAACTGAATTCTCAACAATGTGCAACGGCGACTTTCAACACAGCAATGAAATCTGTCAAGTCAATTGGTATTGGTAGGGGCATGGATTTGATTGGTAGGCACACGACAATAATACTACACATGAGAAGAATGGAGAACAACAACAATCAGTCTTCTTCTGCGACTCGGTACCAAGACATCGCTTTGATATTGCCTACGCAGCCATTGATGCGGCGGATGGAGTGCTATGATAGGTACAAGTCTTGCGGTACATTCCGCATAACGTCTTGCCAAACGAGCAATTGATAGAGGGACCGAGGTGGCAATATTGAATGTGGGAGAAACTCGAATAGAAAGTGAGGGATTGGATCGTAGAACTGAATTGGTGACCAAGTTTGAGATTGAGTGTCCAATTGGTGAAACTTTGGCAGAGCTTGTTAAGAGGTTGGCATCTGAACAATAGAGGAATGATATGAGAAATAATGAAGATGAGGACGAAAATGTGTCATAAAACTGATAGGATATTGCAGATAAATAGTTGTCTGGAACTCTAAGGTCTAAGCTACAGTCTTTTGTCCCCCCATCCCCGTTGTTGATGCATCCCTTGTTTTTCGCAGCCAATCTGATCTTCCCACCGAACCAAATGTGCTTCTTCCTCAGGCAGAAATGACAACTAGAATGGCACTCATAATACAATCGCAATCACAAACGCAGAAATTAACACCTCAAGAAGAAGGATTCTCTGCACCCAGTGTAGTAGCTGCATCAGGTGCTTCTTCTTCTCCATCTCCGATGAGCTCCTCGAACAACGCTTCGTACTTGGCCATATCCACTTCATTCACCACAGATTTGAGAGTAGCACATGCCACAGGATTCTTCTCCATAATAATGTCGTACAAGTGTTAGACAATGGCAGAGCTCAATCCAAGTCGATTCACCATCACCGTCGACTCACCAAAAGAAGGGTGGGCGGCGCGCGCCGTGGCTAGACGCAGCTTCCCCGCTTCTCCTCACGGGTTTATTGAGCTCGATTTCGTCCAACTTCAACCAAAAATAAGACACAGAACTAAATTAGCCAAATATTCCGCCACCTCACTTTGCCACCGCGACAATGGAAAAAAATCATCTCCGGTAGCATCGACATGCCCACGGCATCGATCACTACTACATCAATACACAATGGAGTTAGGGCGTTTTGGGGGATTACCTTCCTCATACACTCGTCGACCTACTTGCAAAAAACGCCCACGAAATTCGAAGATGGCGATCTCCAAAACCATGTCGCGTGCTCGAGATCTGTTGTTGGTGGTACTCTCATTCACAGCCACGGGAGAGTCATGTTGGTATACCATGACTCTAGTCCCAACCATGACCACTCCCTTGCACGCAGGCTAGGATTTTGCCTCAATGAAGAGTACTATGGTTTCCTAGTTGCCGCTGGCTTGGCCGGATATTTTGTTAATCCGAAGACCGGGGACAAAGGAATTGTTTGAGGTCGCCAGGGTCCGTTTTGATTTAGATGCGGTAGTACAGAACAAGGTTCAGAAAGAAAGCCGCAGAGTTTACCATTATGCTATTCGTATAGGGATGCGGAATGACGAGAGCCACAACAGTGTAGTGGATCAAATGAAGGCAAAGGCTGCCCCTCCTCAGCTCCTTGGACTACTGTCAATGCAACGCAGTCTATGTCGCAATGTAAAGCGTATGACATACGATGTTCTTGTTGAAGACCAGGACCTCTTTGATGCCCTTGCTATTGAGTATGAGATCAACAAGAATCGCCGTGCTCGTGAGGACGGAGAAGCCCAACTAGAAGCCAAAGCTGCTTCATTGGGAAAGAGACAAAGAGCGTCGTCGTCATCATCGTCATCGTCATCGTCAACAACAAACAATGGTTTTCGCAATAAGGACGGGGTGTTTGGAGCAGAGGAGGTGGCTCGCCTCGTGAAATCATTATCTCTCGCAGAACGTGATATTCTGCTTACGGAGATTGTGGTTGAGAACACATCTAAGGAGAAGGTGCTGGAGTTTCGAAACCTACGAAATAATTCCAAAGAATCTTATATTAGGGTACCATCTAATACTACTGATCAGTCTTTCACTAGACATATTGCTTGGTTTGATTCTGCTATCAAAGTCAATGCAGGGAAAGCAGGTACTCAGTACAAGAGTGCCAAGAGGATGACGAAACACCTTTTCAATAAATACAAGGATGCTAGTATGGATGCACTTAAGGAAATGAAACTCATGCCCCCCGGGAAGATGAATGAAGTACAGATGGCGGCAATGTACACAGCCGGAGGCATCTCGAGTAAAAGGAGTCGGCGCGTGGTGACGAAACATCTCCGTCATCACTTTGGTAAGCATTCGTTTGCGCCCGAGTACAAAGTGAATACTTTATGTGACGGACACATGGAAGTGTTCAAAGGTGTCCTGGAATTACCGAAGACAAAGGAAGGTGCTGGCGAAAAAAATCATTACAACGAGAAGAATATCGCAGATGAATTAGCAGCACAGATGGCCCGTCAACTTAACTCTCATGGAATAAAGGATCCGTCTAGGATAAAAAGAATTGATGTCATGGCCGGCGGTGATTATGGTCAAGGTGCATTTCTATTTGGAGCAAAAGTGTAGTTATACTATCTGGGTTGACAAATCAGGAAGAGGACGAGTCATTTTCTTTCGAAATATCTGTGGCCGAAGTTCTTTGTAAGAAAGATACTGCTGAGATACTTAGTAAGACAATCAGGGCGAGGCTTACGGAGGGGTTGCGACGTATTCAAGAAGAAAAGTTGAAGTTTCGAGTGGAAACGCAAGATGAAGGACCGAGCATAAGTTGTTCCTATGCAGCAACTCCTGCAGCATCTGCTGAAAGGAATGCTGAGTTATACGTCGTAGGTGATCTTGCTTTTGGTGGCACGGAAGGAGGAGCGCAAAATAGCTAGATTAACTGCATTGGATGTATGGGAACTTGAGCATCCCGAAGAAAAGTGGCAACAGGCCAAAGAGAGTGAAGGTAATGTTGATGCATCGGTAGGGGGCGGAATTTTGTCTGATTTGTGTGCAAAAATTGACTGGCACCTATGGCACGTTGAGAGCTGTTATATTGAAGTTTTCTAATTATGTTTTCAAAACGGTCACCTAAACAATATTAACATACACATCATGAGTTGCGGCGGGTGACAGTAGAGCGGATTTTTTTCTGCTTGTTGTGTGTCTCAATCAATTCTTTCTTAGATGAAGAGACAATCGCTGTCATTACCAACGATCGTACTTCTGAAACGGGGAGCGTTCACTTGGCGTGCTGTGACATGTTTTGATGTTTTTCTTTCTTTTCAATTTTACCACTAGGGCGCCACTGTAACTTGACTTCGCTCACTTGACAACATAAGCATCCTCCAAACACTTGGTTTTAACCAAATGTAGCCCTCGATCTCTGATTATTTCGAGTCCTCTCTTGAAGTATTCCCTATCCTCTTTCTCCATAATCTTGATGGCCTCATCAATGTCAACTAGTTTGCGTAGGCGGCCCTTTTCGGGCCAGTCATTCTTCACCTCCGATATGTACATAGGAAAGAGCGATAATCGAACGTAGGAATAGTTCTTTGAGTCGGAGTTTGGCACTTCCGTCGGCGATGTTTCTTTTGATGTTGATTTCGCTGTACAGTCTTCGGTCAATTCAGGGCCAGTGGGTGAATAAGACGAACCTCCATCCCCAACCTTCTTGATACGCTTGGGAAGAGGTGGGCGAGACATGTCACCCCCTCCTTCGCCTAGCATAATGCTCAACCTTCGCTTCTTAGCCTTGCTCGTCTCATAATCAATAGGATCCAAGCATGCTCCCAACCGTCCCAAAAGTCCTGCCTCTTCATACGTCTCCCTTGCGGCACACTCCTCCCGCGTCTCATCGGCATCCCAACCTCCTTTCGGCAATATCCATTCCGACTTGCGACTGGCAGAAACAAGGACGATCCGGCCATCACGAGTGATGGGGACTGTTCCGGCCACCTGTCGGACAAGTTCTTCAGTTTGGGAGTGGACTAACCAACGTTGGAGGGAACGACCTTGACGGGATGAGTTACCCTTGACTAACTTGTCGGTGAAATCCCTCGATAGGGCCAGCTCTGACGAAGAATTAGATGTTGCTGGAGCAGACACAGTAGCAACAATTGTAGCAGTAGAAGCAGGGTGAGGGTTATGTTCATCTTCCGAGTGCACCACCAAACTGTCTTCATTGTCCGTACGCACAACTTCTAATGGAGGTCGATCCTTCTTCATGACTGGTGTGGTTGTAGGAAGACCTCCTCCTCCAGCCAGTACCGATCCTCCTCTCCCCCTCCCATCACCGCAAATTGACGTACACGATGCCGACGTATTGGTAACCACAGTCGAACTTGATGACACATATGCCTTCACTTCCGCGGCAGCCGCGGCATACTCGGCGTGAATTTTCCAATATTCCCCAATCCCATCAATATTCAAAGGAACTTCATTATTATTATGAAAATCCCCTCCTACTCCGTGGGGGTGCTGCTGAAGATGGGAATGCGCATTATTATGATTATTCCACAACAGCCTCGCCTTCGCAGCACACGATTCTGCCTCCTCAGCCGAGAAGCAAACCTTGTTATCATTCAATTCGGATACATCCGAAGCAACCTTTTGCAGCGCAGGAGCCGAACATACTGGGGGAGCCTTGATACGCCCTTGACACGTTGGGGTCATTGAACGTCCGGCGGGTGTTAATTGGCCGTACGTCATGATGGCACTGCTGTTATTGAGGTTATTGAGGTTATTGGAGTTTGGGTGTTGTTTAATGGATTTAGGTGTTGGGAGAGGGGAAATGTTCCATGAGCCGCTTTGACTGCTATTGGTGTTGCTGCTGATGCCATTATGATTATTATTATTATTGACACCCTTCTTTTGCGCTGACTGATGTATGGGCATGTTGAGCACCTCGTGTCGAATTGGTTTGGGCGATGATGATGTCTTCGATTCATCGTCCGAAGATGACGACGCAGACAATGCGAGCGGAACAAAGGATTTCGATACTTTGCTCATGTTGGTCATTTATTGATAAATATGGTTGAGCTTGTTCTCAATCAATCAATGTTGATTGAAGGAATGGCCACACAAAAGTGGGAGGGTGCGGGCAAAAAGCCTTGCGCTCTTGGGGCGAGCCTGAGAGTGTGTTCTAAGAACGCCAGTCCATTGGCAACTCAAATAACACGGGAAGATAAACGACTGAAAAGGGAGGAGGCAGAAATGACTTTGTTTCTCCCTGATTGATTGTGATGGATAGACCACAAACGATGGTCTTTCAGACTCGGATTAATGCTGGAATGAATGCCTTCTCACGAAAAGGGGCCGGCTTTTACAGCACGTATTTATAATAATCACAACGGTAATAAATGCTTTCAATCAACATTATTGTTTTCTGAGGACTTTATAGAGTGAAGAACGATGGAATTAGCGATGGTGAAGTGTTGAACGGATGAACAGGCCGGTTCCAGAAAAAAAATAAGTTGACTTCTTCGCCATGCTGACGATTTCTTCGAGGAATGCGGTCAACACAAACAACGCCCCCCTCTCTCAGAGTGTAATAAACATACTATTTATCACAGTAACCGAACCAAGTCGATGGAAACACCCACTCCGGTCCATTCATTACGCCAAGACTCTCACGTGCACCAACATCCTTCGCTGTTCGCTGAACGGGGGGAGCGGCCTCATTGGGATCTCTTTCCAGTCTTTTCGGCCAAACTGACTCACCTCTTTTTGTCGAAACAACGTCACCGGTATAGCTGTCGGGATAAGCCAGCACAAACCCTGCAATGTTCCACGATCCGATGTGTGGTTAGGATGATGATGATGTGCTTTCCGCCATGTAGCAACTGAGGGCATGTGGTTCAAGTGGCAAACCATAGAGGCCACCCATTTCGTGCGGGAGATGTCGATTTTGACACAGAGAGGTAACCCTCGGAGTAGGTAGTAGAAATTTAGGAAATCACTCAACAAGTTTGAGCGAGACCTTTTCCTGTGAAACGCATCCCTCCTCCAGGAGGCTTTTGTGCACCGGCATGCCGTGTGACACCATCCTTCTGTGTCGATTTTCATTGCTGCTCGGAGCGGAGGGTCACAAAAAAATATGCGACACGGGTCACACCTCACAGGATTCGTCCGTGTATAGTTAAATAAAATTAGTGCTTCATTCCCCCCTCGCTTAATCAGGGTACCATACTTCCATATCACTAAGTTTCAATACCATGTATAGAATGATACTGTCAAAAGCGATAGATGTTAATGATGTTTGCTTTTTTGCTTGTCATCCCTGATTTCCCTTTTGCCTAAGTGTATTGCTACATTCCACAGTCACAGTAGATTGCTTTCTCATTTTCATCTCTGTTCCTCTGTTGTTTTGGGTTGGTATATTGTCGGCTGTTTCACTGATTCCTTCTTCTTCTTCCCATCACTTGGCAATTCTGCAGCAACTACGTATTGATACTCACGTGCAAAGACTGCTCGAACCTTTGCAACCCTTGTAACTCGTTTCAACAAGTCATCTAGCTTTGTTGTGTACTCTTTCTTAATGTCAGGCTTCAAGGCTCTGGTAGATTCGTTAATCCAACGCTTACCGCCATCGGTTGTCTCTCGAACATCATCTAGACTTGGTAAGACTGGGAAATGTACGGATGAAATTACATTGAGGCCTATTCTTTCAAGAGATTCGTTGATAAATGTAGCAGGCACGTTGCGTGTAGGTTCTTCACCTCCAAGCTATTTCATGCAACAAGTAGTAATGAGTTGGAATGAGTCAAAATGTTCTTCGATAGACACTGATGGTACAAAACTGATATCGTAAGCAAAGTATGTCGATACGAAACTCACCCGCTTTGCAGACTCAATCTCCCGCAATATCTCATTGTACAGCTTCTCTGGCCCATCCACCTGACCTATTGGTTCGATGCCGACAAAGAATACAATACCCCCTGGATTCAACAGCGATGTAAACTTCTCCATGATTGCAACCACCTCATCGTCTTCCCCCGTGAGAGCCCCATTCGCCACAATAGTATCAAACTTTCGATTACCAAACTCCAAGTTCATAACGCTTCCAACCCTCCATTGTCCATGGTCCAAGATATCCCAATACGCAGACAAAATCATATGCTCCTCCTTCTTTTCCTTGCTAGGACGTATTCCCACGTAATCATCAATGGTAACCCCGAGTAGACAACACTCATCATCACCCAATTCTGCATCATAATCATCTTTCAAGTCCACACGACAGGGTTTTGAGTCTTCATATTGTATAATATCCTTTCGATAGAATATAGACGCCACCCATGACGGTTTACCACCAAACTCTGTACTCCCATTCCAGGATACTGAGTAGTCAGTTGACACATCCAACAATGAACCAAATGTGGCATACTTGTTCGTATCTTCCCCACCCTCTGGGAACTGATGTTGAATCAATGTCCGTTCTACATGTCGCTGCATCAACGTGGTAATACCACCGACATCAACCTCCATTTCTGCCAAGATTTGTTCCAATGCCTCTCTCATTTCAGGAACCTCGTAAATTTCAAGAGAGCTAAGATACTGTAGAAATCCTGGATCTTCACCTGGAATATCGTACATGAAATCATGACTTCCAAAGTTTGGATTGTTGGGTTTGTTACTTCTAGGAGGAGCTCCTCCTTCTTGGTGAGATTGTACTATGGATGGACCACTGTTGTCGTTGTTCTTAATACCAAGCCTGGCGTTCAATTTGGCACGTAGATCCATCCCTTCTTCATTGTCTCGAATGTTGTCGCCCCTTCTTGTCTTGTCATATTGCAGTGTATCTTTCAATCGCTGCCGCAGATCATTCTGTTCTTGAATTGCATTCATATACTCTGTCTCATCGCCGCAGCTTCCAGGCGTTGTGCATTGTTTGTTTGTGTTTGTGTTCTCACGAGAAGAAGCAGATGACGACGATGCTCTTCCGCCTCTCCTATACAGATCTCTCACAGATTCCTTGGCAGATGTGGGGCATAATATTAAGCCGCACCACAACACCATCAACAGAAAGAAGAGCGTTGTTCGGAGAGTCTTGGGCAGAACCATCTTCGTGTTGAAGTATTGAATCAAATCCAAGTATGTACAGAATGGAAAATAATATGATATATTTAAATGCGGCCAATTTCCAATGATGACAGTGAGCGCGTATCGATGAGCTCGACGAAGGCAAGGACCGACTTTTTTCGGATTTTGGATATTTTGCAACCTCCATCGGATATATTATTCCCTTGTTTGGTGAAAATGCCAGTGCCAAATTTTTGAGCAAAAAAATATTCGAAGTGGCCGCAACATAATATATTATATGGTAGTATTATGCAACAACGATGACATCCTCCTCATGGCAAACAGCACTAGTCAAGCTCCTCGGTCTCACCCTTGCGCTGCCTTTTGCTGTGACGTATCTTCATTTATATTACTATACCTATGTTCAGAATGAATATTGCTTCGTAGGCCCACACACGTCGTTTATCAGCGACAAGAATTACAATCATGCGGAGAGTCCAGAACCATTTGAAGGCATTATTGACTCTTCTGCAGCGGTGGATAATGAAGTAATTGCTTCCAAAACCTCATTGGACAGCGATGATGTGTCACGACTTTTCGGAATATACTCTCCACAACAACAGCAAAAACGGTCCAAGTCCAAGAAAAATGATCGTCGTCAATTTCATCAAAAATACGCTTCTGCTTCTGCTGCCTCTGAACACTATTCGTCAGCCTTATCCATGATATTTTCATCGTCTCGATTCGGTGGCTGGCCGTCCATTACGCAAATATCTGACATGATATCATCACCAACGTCACAGCTGTCACACAAGAATGGTCCACAGACGAAGAATCATCCAACGACTACCACTACTACTACTGGAAATGGGAATTCCATTTCATTCGTAGAAACGAAAGAAACGAGGAAATGGTGTATAGAATCATTGCCATCGGGGAAGGGGAGTACGGCTAAATGGTGCTCTGCAGATTTGTTCAATGATGATGATAAGAAAACAATATACTTATATCCACCAAGCGGTGTTTATGAACGACAGTCTCAGCAGTCGTCTTCATCGTCATCGTCATCACTACCTACTACCATCTACATTACCTGTCCGACACCCACCGTACAAATACAACCACCACCCAAAAAAACTCGTCATAACGAACAACTTTTCCGTGAAAACAAAAACATTCTATTCATAATACGACATCCTGCCACGATACTTTTACTGCTACTCAATATTGGTTTAGCATTTCAATATTGGAACCATCGCATCAACCCCTCCTCGGTATGTAAGCAATATAGTAAAATCGTCGATAATCATGAATGGTGGAGAGGACTGACCGGTGCCACTGCTCATTTTGAACCATTGCATATTGGTTTTAATATGATGTCATTGCATACGCTGGGGAGAGAGTTGGAGGGGGAGTTTGGTAGTATCAACTTTTTCATGTACAATGTGACACTTGTGGTGATGACAACGATTGTTATGATGGCCATGGTGTATGGTAGATTACGATGGCAGCAGAGTCATCATTTGAGTCCAGATCAACAGCTGCACTTGCGTGAGACGAGTACTGTTGGCTATTCTGGAGTGTTGTTTGCATGGATGGTTATTTCGACATTGGAAAGGGAACAACCAACTTGTCCCATTCCATTCTTCAATGATGTATGTTTTTCAACGTATTCATTTGGACAAGTCAAATTCAATATAGCTCCGGTAGTATCCTTGTTTGTCGCACAGTTCATCATGCCACGAGTATCGTTCATGGGACACTTGGCAGGTATCATTTGTGGCTTTGGATTGCATTGGGGATGGCCTCCAATAGAAATTGGCAGTGCTAATGTATTGGTTGGTGGAGTATTTCTTGTTGGAAATCTGTTTTGGAGGAGAGGTGTTGTACCCGGGGTGCCTTTATCGCCACCGGATGATAATGATCATGATGATGACAATCAGTTGTTGTCTCTATTATTAGAAAATGGTCAAGATGGCATTGATGGTATTCTAATGAGTCTACCTGTCAGTGCTGATGTTGAGAATGGCAATGCTCTTGATAGACATAATCCCGCAACAAGTACGGACCCAATCGCGAGGGGCAAAGAGAAGAAGAAAGAACGCGAGATGGAGGAGATGCGTAGGAAGCACATGACTTTAGCGTCAATCCGCAACTTGATTTGCCTTGTCACTGTGTTGTCGTTCCTTTTCTTTGATTGGATCAGTAGCATAGTGTTATCGCAATGTCTTCTGCTGGCATACTTTATCTTCGGTACGCGAAGTAGTTTTATTGTCTGGGCTTGCACTCAAGCCAAGGCTGAAAACGACATAATCACACCTGAAAAGCAGCGTTGTGGAATGATCTGGAGGGGATATTTCATGTCCTGCGTACTTGCAATCGTCGTTGATGCCATGTCGGTAGCAGGTTGGATACAGCTGCGAACCTTTATATCTTCACAAAAGACCATGCTTTTGTTCGGCTTGGTACCAACTGTAGTGTTCATGCTACTCCGTTTTGCTATCAACATACTTGGTATGGTTATTGCGTCGAAAGTCCTCCATGACATGGGACAAGTCAGCTTTGTTTCTGGTGGTATCTTTGTTCGTGTCTTTTCACGAGTATTGACTTGCTCCAAAGCAATAGGTGACGGAGTATTCCTATCAAAACGTCCTTTATGGACTGCGTTTGAGGGTCGAGGGATACGACTTGGCGGAGGAGAACTGATGGCTCGAATTTCTCGATCTCGGTCTCCTTGATTGATCACGCGTACAATATCAATATATGATATATATCCCTTTCGTTGGATGGAAATGGAAGCCTGAATGCAGTTAGAGTAATGTATGTGAAATGTATTACAAGATAGTGTTACAAATAATGATTTACTCAATTCGGTAGAACTGAAGCCCAAGACGTAAAATGGACGTAAAACGCTTCCTTTGCTTTTGTTGTTTCGACGAATGTTTTACGTGAGTCCTTGACTCGAGAGCAATCGTAACAGTATGATGCAATATTTGGCTAGCATTGCGTTGCTTCTATCTCTTACTTGCGCCGCCTTCAGATCTACATTGCGTCCTAGCTTGAGATCATTGCTTGACCATCTGGAAGACTTCCTTCTCGTGATTCCCGATCAATCCTCCCTTCACCACTTGTTTGCTGGTGAAAGATGGCATTTCGTTGTTGTTGAAAGTTATTTCATGACTTTGAACACCTATTGACTAAGTAATTCGGAATCAATGTGCTTGTAAATGCGGAAAAATGTTTCTGATATTATGCTGCATCATCCCTATTACTTTCTCTTCCGGTGTACATTGTCTCCGCGGCTGAATTGAGTTCAACTTTGTAAGTATAAAATGTTGGCAGAGATAATGACTTCTTTGCTGTTAAGACACGCTTGCCTTCGGCATCCTTCAGAATCTTTACTGCCTCCTTTGAAGATGGACCACTGGCATCAATATTGTTGATAGTGAGAAGCTTCATACCCTTTTCAAGCAAGTTTGACTTTGACTTTCGGAGTTGATGGATGAAAATGGAATGAAATGACAAGGCCAAGGCCATAATTTACATCCTCACCAAACCGATGCCGATGGATTGGTCTTCGGCTTTTTTAATGATAGTGATAGGTACATTAGGAGAAGAAGCAAGATATATAGAACTACCCTGGTGGTAGTGAGAGGCTGCGCCAAACCAATGTTGGTTTTTGGTCTCGTTTTTGGTCTCGTATCTTCTCAATGCTACCGTTCGGTACTAATTTTCTCCTATTGGCGACAAATATCTTCTGATTAAATAAGCATCTCAACCAAAAAAAGAAGAGACAAATGCCATGATAAGTAGGCCCTCCAACACCTCCACCACCACCAACCACCACACCACCGTCCACGGAGATCCCGCGGCCGAGCTGCCCGCTTACATGAAACAGAAAGCAACCGAACATCTGCTGAAACCTTGAAGATAAATAGGAGTGCAATATCATGAAAACCGCCACGCTATTACGCATGCGAGAATCATCATTGCGGTCATATCTATTGGCCGTATGCTGTGGCATCTTAGGATACATCATAGGCAGCGTGCCCTCTTCTACTAAATATAACCTTGAAGGCCAAGTCGATATAAAATCCAGTACTCAACCAATTGAAAATGATACTGACACGTTGATGAGGGAAATCGATGTCGTGTCTGGTCTCAATAACAGCATCGATGAATCATTTGTACACCTGCCAACAAAGAAGTCATTAATAGAAGAAATAATGCCCCCAAAACTTCAGCCAGTGTATGAGATATTACAATTCAACGTAACGAGATCTATGCTCCGACAAAGTAGGCCGGTTATTGGTAACACACAACGTTTGCATCATTATCTTAAGAAGCTAAGAAACAAAGAATGCACTACAGTTTTGTTCATGGGAGGATCAGGTGAGCGTGATCATAAGATGTATATTTATATTTATTCTGTACTGCCATTTGGTGCTATGTACCTGATTTTATCGGCTCATCTATGATGATGCACGTTTTTGTAAAAACAGTCACCGCTGGTCACAATGCAGGTGGTCCACAGTTCGCATATCCAACATTATTCATCGATTGGTTAAATGAGGTATACCCATGTGTCTCAGCAAACGGAACTGTAGGTAAACATGAGCGCATACCCTCCGCTCCTGGCATAAAAAATAGCCAGACCGCGTTCCTATATTTCAGTTCCATACGTTCGATCGAGAAGCTTGACTTGGTGTTCACTGAGTTCAATGTAAATGATGCTTTCCTTGCTGGATATCCTCCGCATGCATTGAAGAATGAAACACATGACAATTATGCTACAGAATGCGAAGTAGAGCGGCCAATAGAATCAGATGGATATTATGCCAGCGCATTTTACTTTGAAGTGCTCCTTCGCCGACTACTTTTGCTTAGAAAGCCCGACCCGATCGCCATCGTGACCTTTAACGCAGACTATACTGGAAGGCCGTGGAACACAGCTCTTGGCATTGATCGAATGTCTCTATTTCGGAAAAATATGGAGCCTACAAAATTGTGGATATCTTCTATGTATGAGATCCCAGTATTTTCGGCTGTTTCATGGATGCTCCCATTGGCTGGTAAGAAAGGATCTGAATTACAATTTTCCAAAACTTATGAGTTTGGAACAAAAAGCTGGCATGCCGATCAATGCTGCCACCCGAAAAAGTATGGGCATAGAATATTGAGTTTGGTGATTGCTTTTTGTCTTCTCGAAGAAGAAAGAGTCCTCTCCTCCCATCAATATTCCAACAGGGCTGACATCGAGCGCGATTTTACAGCAGACCCAATCCCATTCATGAGAGAACCGTTGTATTTAAATCCTGAAGAAGATATTGCGTATGTCAGTTCTATTGATGTGGAAGAAGGAATGATTGACTTCACAAATCCTGATGAGAAAAAAGAGTGGGAAGGAAAGGTAGCTGTGAATGAAGGGTGGATGTGGTATGCAGATAACAAGTTCAACGACAAATATGGGCTCATCACTAACAATTCAGCAGGTAAATCTCATGTTGCCATTTCGCTGACAGGAGGAAAGAATGGCTTAGTAGAGGTAAGCTACGTGGTTAGCTACGAAACCTTTGGAAGAGGATTAGCCTGGTTGGATGATTCTCTTGACAACACCAAGCAAGACTTATGTAAGAAAGTGTTATATCCATGCAAAACTAACAAAGGCGATGACACAAAATGGCGAATTCATAAGAGTTTAACATGTCGAAGATACGTGGAAGGCATAGATATGATTTTGAACGGGATTTGGAGTAATAACGCGAGTACGCAGTTGGTGACGTTATTACGAAAGAAAATTCCACTAGGGGAACACAAATATCTGCATATTTGCCTCACTCCTCGCGATGCATCATCTCCAGGCACTGACAACAAGTTCAAATTGCTGAGTGTGAGAACATTCTAAAAGTTCTGTATGTACAAAGCACAAACCAAGTACACTAATTAATCACTTAGGTTTGATTGTGTCGTATCATCTATTCTTTGGACGTTAGTTCACGCATTTCCAGTGGTCTTTGAGACCAAAAGCCGTATCTTTGTCACAGCGGAACCGCCGTCCGCTCCTTGGACGCGGCGTTGCTGAGCAGTGCTAGCCACCCAACCTCCTAGTCTCCATGCTTCGTCTTTTTTAACCAACGGTAGCGGCTGGCCAACGACAGTCATGTCGTCTTTCTTACAATTACTATAAGCTTCGCTGGCCATTTCTCCTCTCCATCTTTGCTTGTCTATTTCGTCATCTACCGCTTTGCCAAGCTCTGCCAACGCTTGATCATCTAACGCAGCAGCGTCTCTTTCTTCTGCGGTTGTTTTTATCACTTGATCCATTCCCATTTCGTAATATTGAGGAGTGCCTTCAACTGTGTGCCATGATTGAGATCTCATCACTTGGTAGCAGTGACGCGGCCAAATCCACTGCCACAGCGCTACAAGTTGACATCTCAAATGGCAGTCATGAGCACAGATACCAACTGTATTAGAACGTGATGCGCTGGAATGGACTGTTTCTCCATTCATCGTACGCCATAATCGGGAAGCGAATCTAGCAACACGAGCCTGTGTTTGGTTTATTCCATCTTTGCAAGGATCTTTCAACAAACGAAGTCCTCGACGAGCACCATCATTCACTGCATTTGCCGCTGGGAGAGTTGAATCTGCTACAGTCAACAGCAGAGAACTTCCGTTGTCGCCACCACAACTTGCACCCAAAGGCCCATTTGTAAATCTCGCTCCTTGGCCACACAATCTCCCCTGTCCAGAGAAGCTCCCCACTCTTTGCAATGAGCATATCTTACCGGTGCATGCATCCATCATCAGAAGAGCGAGAGTAAGGCGAAGTCCAGGTGAAGTTGTTGATTCTTTGTGGCGAACCAGGACGAAAACGACCATGAGTACAACATGATATCGGAGGAATTAAATGCTGACTAATGACACGAACGGACAACAACTCACCTAAAATTCTATCCAACATGAACTCCAAAGAGAGCAATAACCCCAGTGGCTCTGTGTTGGGCATGTCATTCCGATCAGCTGCGCAACATATGCAAGCAACAGCTTGTGCCGCGGCTGCGCGAACAGCGTCAGCATTTGCTACTTTTTTATTATCATAAATATCAATGTAGAATTGAGCGGTGGATGACTCATCTAAGTCGTCAAGTCCAGACTTGCGCTTTGAACCGGAAACAAAGTCACCGCCCTTTTCCACGCCATCATTGTCAGAGAGAGTTGTTGTGCATTGCTTCAACAGCGTCAAGTGACATAAAGCAGTAATAGCGCATGGTGCAATATTTGCATGACACGAATCACCGATGCCAGAGATATTGCCGCGGGTGACTTCGGCGCGAAGTCGTTCTCGCTCCAAATCCCAGTCAAGCCAGCTCCGACAAGATTTTAGCAATGGCACAATAGGATGTTCGGTTTTGATTTGTATAGGTCTTCCGGTGGTTGGGTCAAAATCACTTTGCGGCCGGACATTAACATAGCAGAGAGAAAGCAAGGCCTCCGCGACCAGTGACAGTGAAACGTAAGGCAAGTTGGATACGTCGTCGTCATTGGGGCCCACGAGTCGCCTGTGAGTCATATCACGCAATGATCTGCTTTGTTTTCTCTTCAACTTATCCTCCTCGTGAGGAAGCAAGAGGCTGCCAACTGACGCTTTATCACCAGAAACTAGAACATCTTCCAAGAACTCAACAACTGGTTGCGGCGTCATTCCATCTTTCGCCCTAATAGAAGCAATCGCAGTAACACAGGCAGAACGAACCCTATACTCCTCGTCTTCTTCTATCTCGATCTCGTCAGCAAATTCAATCGCATTCTCGCGCTCATCCTTCTCGGATAAAGCATCGAGGTATTGATAACCTCCATCCGATGTAGTGTCACCACCACTGGCACCTCCTGCGATATGTTTATGAAGCACAATGCGTCTAAAATTTACAGGCAACACATTCCCATTGCAGTAATATCTTTCTTTGAAGTATTGCATGAGCAGGTCCAATCCAAGCCATGAACTTCCTCCCACAACATGACGTGATTCTGGTGCTTTGTTGTTTTGCCACTGAGCTATTGCAAGTGCCGCTTGAGATCTTATAGCAGGATTGTGAGGCAAATCCGAATGAAGAGCAATAGACCCACGAAGACAGTCTCCTAATACTCGGACCGGGAGTTCAGCGATTGGTACGTCATGAACATTTGTAATTTTCGGCGTGCCTTGAATCTTGAGTGGACGCTCTGCTAAAGCCCTTACTGCTTCCACTTGGCCGATCGCGTCTCCATCATGAAATAATTGTTCAGCGAAGCATGCATCTTGCTGCATTATGTTCATTCTCCCATTGTAAAGACCGTGAGGATCGAGTCGAACCCAGAGAAGAGGTGTAATGTTTGTAATACGAATGAGTTCAAGTGCTTGGAACCCTCCTTTATGCAGCAGATCATCCGAGAAAGCGGTGGTGGCATTGTTGACTGCAGTTCCCGCTCCAGAGGAATCTACAGCAGCGCTACCACTTGCAGCTGTTGGAGTAGATGTATCAGAAATTCCACTCGCTGCTTGTTGCTTCTTCACTGTACTTACACACCGATTATGCAATAGAATTGGTCCCCAATCTGCACGGCTACCATCTTCGGGAATTGTTTTCACAAACTCTCGACACTGACCTTCATTCTCAATGACACGGAGAGTGACAGGCCCTCCGAATGCAGTCCCACCGTCTGGAATGACAGGTTCGGCAATAACATGCAAATGGATCCCCTTCACAGCAGAAGCACTCTGAGACGCCGTTGAAGTTGAGGGTGCGGAGCCATCGGCCGATTCAACATGTGCTCCTAGTCGCAGATACAATCCTGAAGCACCTCTAACATATGAATTTGGAAAGCCTTCCGGGGTAACTAACTTCCGAGCTAGTCTTCCGTCTAAGTTGTTTCTTCCGATGTCAACAAGATTACCACGCAAGTAAGCTTCATGGATTGGACCACTCAATACTCTAAGCGCGCGTGTAAATATTGGGTGAGAGATAGCTTTCTTCTTGATCATCTCCTCGATGCACACGACAAATGGAGGCTTTGCAGGAGCCAAATCTCCTTCTTGGCTGTCATTGTTACTTGTCTTATCGTCGGGCAATTCTAACTTCGTCAAGCCTACATCCCGGAGGAAGGAAGCAATGAACGCAGCACGAATCACCCTCGTGAGATGAGTAATACCAGCTCGCCCCTCGAAAACTCTATTTAAAAGTATTGTTTTCATCGCTTGATACATCTGACCACCCCCAGGGTGCACAAAGTCTAATGCACCGCAACCTAAAGCAGTCGATGAAGCACTATTGTGTGATAAAAACGTGACGGATTGATGAGATCCTTGCCAACCCATCGAAGGCACAGGAACAGCCTTGTCATTGCGTTCCAATGCTTCTACGAAATCTTTGGCCTGAAGCTGCCCTATTACAAATTCGTCAAGCGATGATGTGTGGGTCTCAGTGCCATTGTTTGAAGATCTCCACAAGTGTTCTTTACCTTTCTCTTCAACTACTCCCGCTACATCGTCATCCTCGATGTTCACTAGGGGCAAAAAGTCCAAGTTGGGACTGTTCAAACCAGATCCAATTGCATATCGTTTCGTGTAATAGTATGACCCTTTGCCTCCGCCCTCTCCGTAAGCGCCATGACCTCTTTCATACAAACTCATGATAAAAGTTTCCACCAAACAGTGCAGGTAGCTTTGTCCTACATCATCGCCGGAACCAAGTGGAAGAGCCGCCCTTATCCATCCACGGATTGCATTCCTCGCTTGAATAAACTGGAGGTAACGCCCCTCGTTATAATAGGGAAGGCGCATTCCTGGCGGTGGTAGCAAAGTACTGTCTATGATGGCGCCACCCAAAAAGCAGTTACAACCACTAACCTCTTGACATCCTGTCATATTGCCGCCAGAGCTACTTCCTGACAATTGCGCATTAGGGATCCAAATCTGGGTGTAAGCAGAGGTACGATACGCCGGCAGTGCCAGTATATCACGCATCAGTGAAAGGGCACGATTTGGCACTCCTAGAGTGGAGGCGAGAACACTTCGCTCCAATAGATTGCGATCTCTGACATACTCAGCTGTTAGTTCGGGGCGTTTGCGATGATGCTTTATGCCACTGGAAGATAAAGATGGGAAAATGGCGTCATCGTTGACATCGGCGTGTATCCACGGTCGATCATCTTGCGGAGCAAAGTATAATTGTCGAATCCCTTCTCCCATTTTACGTGCCGTTTCTTGGATAGAAAGAGGTGACCCATCATCTACATCATCATTCTCTATTTCATCATCAGAGTCGTCTTCGTCATCATTGTCCAAACGAAAGTATTCAGGGTCGTATATGGTGGCAAAGGGTCCAACAGCAAACCCAAGAGAACGCGATGGACATGGAGACCATACCAGCGACGAAAAGATAGATGTCACATATGTTGGACGTAATTTGCGTACTTGAGTCAGCATTTCCATGTTCAGATCTGAAGTATCAGAAAGTTGCGAGATTTGGTCTGACGACGTCGCCTCACTATTATTGTCATCATCCAATCCATAAAAGAAGTCATTGATGAACTTAAAGTGACGTGCACCCAAAGCTTTCGTTATACTTCCATCCACATAATTCCAAACGCGCTCCGCCTCTTCCACTCCCTTTTGATACAACGCATCATTATCACTGCATTCTCTCTTCATCGGTCCAAACACAGCCTCACTTGCATCATTCCCTAATATTGGATGGGAGACGGATTCATTCAAGCCAAAATCTTCTCCAGATGCACTTGGCCACAACCCCTCTTTTCGACGTGAAGTTACCCTAATAACAAGTTCATGAGAGCAACGATGATTAGGAGACGCGGAATCAAGAGTGGGGAGCCATGATCGTATTCCTTGGTGATCGCCATGACTTCCTGCTATTGTGTACACGTGAGGTGTTGTAAATTGAGACTCGTCATTTGAAGGGGCTGTGAAGGATAGACCACCAATATAATGATGACCTGTAACATTCGCAAGTTTGGACTTCTTCAATGTAACACTGTCGTCATTCACAGTGGGCACAACAGAGGTAGGGGGGACACCCAAAGGACGTAACGAAAACCTAACCACAATCTTCATCGCAGGAGATAGCGGCCACTTTTCTTTTTTGCCATCACAACCCTTGGCTGAAACAGCAGCAGCAGCAGCAGCCTTTTCTCCGCCCTGCTCAACAATGCTCGCCCCCGCTAATGAATTAGAGATCAAGTCAATCCGAGCATCACGTCGTTGAGTACATCTCCATTGCAACATATTATTGGTCATGGTTTCTTGTATACTTCCCCGAGTTGATTCTCCAGTGCCATTACTTCCATTGATTTCTTCTTCTTCTTCATTGAATTTAGATTGGAGTAGATCATTCTTCCAGCATTGCATGACATCCAATTTAGATTGTGGGGGTTGCAACTCATCATTGTTAGCACTATCCACTACTTCCCCCCGTAATGGAGCAATAGTCAACCGCAGTTCGCCCATAGCACTTGCAATACTTGCCGCGCGAATCGAATTCAGCATCCCCTTGGTACCACGAGTGGCGTGTGCATCTGCTTCATATCGACGTGTTGTTGTTGTTGTTGTTTTTGCTGCTGCTGCTGCTGATGCTGCAACAGAGGATTGCATCTTCGCCTCCACGACATCATCACCATCTACACCATCTTTCATAGCAAAATGAGGTACTCCATCATCTTCTACTGAATGCAACGATGGGGGACGAGTTAATACCACACTAAGTGGATCATGATGTGCAAATGATACAGTGTGGTGTGGGATAGGGTGCAACTTCGTCGTCATCGTGGAATAGGAAGATTGTGTTGTTGGCCCGTCTGTATCAATCTCCATCGAATCATCATTTTTGTTGGTTTTGGCGCTACTATTGTTGGTAACAGTAGTAGCAGGACCAAATACATTTACCGATTCGACAAAACATCCATCACGGAGATGTAATGCCAAAGTGATTGGTTTGGTCTGACCATTATTTATGTCGATCCCCCCCAATGGAGTTGTTGGTGCTTCGTCTGTTCTGGTAGCGACATGACTCTTTGCGGCACCATCTTTTACGTTGTCTACCCCCTTTGATTCCTCATCACCCTTTGCTCCATCAGTATCGTTATTGCTGCTTTTATCGTCGTCGGCAGCAGCAGCATCAGTCCCTGACTTTGATGTCGTATCTACACTGTTGTCCACAATAACATACAACGCCGTTTCACCCTGATAGCCCCAACCCTTCGTACGATCAAACGCCAATGACAGTGAGGTACGTTGATGCAATAATTTTATTTTCGAGGAGGGGTAAAAGTCAACAACTCCACTCCTAATATTATCGAAAGATTTTTTATCGGCACCCCTATTATTACCAGACGTGGAGGAAAGAGATCCAGCAGCTTGCTCTTCATTATTTTTTTGGAAGTATTGCTTTTTTATTGTAGTAGTAGATATATTGGGATTCTTGGTAGATGGTGATGTTGACGACGGCTGTTGTCCGCCGCCGCTGCCGCCGCCATAGCGATTGTTGTTCATCATTGAAAAATGTGTGTAAATAGTCTCAACTCTATCTATTGTAACACTTCTAAAAAATCCTCACAGCACCGTTTTCCTCTTTTGGACGGAAGTTATCCTTTTTCGCGTTTGGAACACAAGATTTGGCTATTTACTTCTTTTTGAGTACCACTTCTAAGTATCTTGTCTCCTCTAATTGAATTAAGACAAAATAATAATAATGATGCTCTATTTGAATAGAGATGACAGAGATGACGCTGCAAATAATACATTCGCACTCATACTTAGCTCACAATCGAATGATTTTGTTGGGACCCCGTGAATGTGGCCGCGGTGAAGCTCAAACTCAAATCAGCACACCATATTTGAGAGTGAGAAGAACTCATGTAACTAAATCTTACAACATACACACACATTGCGATCTGATATAATAAAAATTCATCTGGTAATACATATACTTCCATAGCTGCTACTATGTAACGAGAGATCGGCTGTTGACAATCGAATTATTCTATAATCAATTCTGTGGACGACAACGAAGGAAGGTGAAACATGATGTTGCCGCAAAGTCGACTCCCTACATGACATGCAACGACAAACAATATTGAAAAATAGAATCATCATCTATCAGACTACAGTAGCATATACCCCCATGATAAATGATATCACATTTAGGCATCAGCATACTGACTTTTATTGTATTCGTCAACGAGTGGTCTTGCACGCAGCTCAGAGTTCTTGCTGTACTGGGCAACCTCCCCCCCCCCCCCCCCCCCCCCCCCCCCCCCCCCACACACACACACACACACACACACACTGTGAAGTCAAGCTGCTCGTTTTCAGATCTTTTGCTGCCTTGAGAGCAGTTTCCATTTTATATCGCCCTTTCCAACTGAACGGCTTCGTTAAACGATGCACCAGGTAAATCTTAGAAGGAGGGTCGTCAGCCTTTCTAGACGGAGCGACAAAGGCTGTCCATACCCCCCATCAAGCGAATCCTTGGCTGTATCCGAACGTTTCGATTTTTTGAGCGAAATTCTACAGCGCTAACAGCAATGTTGTCAGTATTGTCTGAGAGATGAGAATGCAAACGAAACAAATAAGAGATGATGAATATGTTTGTGTATCGTGAATATAGAACCGTTTGCCACATGTCACATGTTTTGTGTAACTTCTAAATGATCAATTGATTCATATCCTTCTAATATATTACTCAATTCCGGACATCCTACCTATATTGTGCGATGCGCCTGCCACAGATCACCGTCGTTCTCTCCCCCCCCCCTCCCTTGATCCATTGATTGTCATTTTCTGATATAATATTATCTAATAAATACTAATCTCGATTCAAATATTCACAGTCCGATTTGATATTCCATCAATTTGATCCCTAAATACATAGCACTTTTCTTCCCTTATCAAAAGCAACTCCTCATGACATTTTATTTTTTCACGACAATGATTGTAAATTTCTCTTTTTTTTACTCTCTGGGAGTTGGTGGTGGTGGCAACTTTGCCTTGGCTGCTGCGATTTCCTGTTTTGATTGTATCAATATCGTCAACACACGATGTTGCATTCAATGGTTGGGTTTCGTAGTAGTAGTATATTGGTAGTTTCATTATATTTGTGCAAAGACCGAGATTTATATAATATGAATAATAGATGAGTTTTTTTTTTAATTGCAGAAACCAGAGAGTCATGTTCTATACAAGGCATGCATTCAATTGCAATCTCGTCGGTGTTGTAGTCTTTCTTCTACAATAATCAATAATGTCACTATTCATAAAATACCAACAACAACGCGTATCATTATATAATATTTATACAACATGTACTCACCGCTGGTGTCTTCTCCCTCGATTTATAATACGTATCGGCATCACGAATAGATTTACATTTTGCCAATTGTTTTTCGAGTTGATCGGGTACTGGGAGGAGGTCCTTCATGATGAGGATAATATACGACGGAGTGCGGCTTATTGTTATTGCTTGCTATAGACAGTGGCTGGACGGCTTGAGAAAGAAGTTTTGCCGTAACGACACGGAAGCAACACAAGCGATTATTTTATAATGAGTGTCTATCAAGCGAATGATTTAACAGTAGCTCCCATAATTCAGAACCGCACGATGGCAGACCATGGCTGCCTCTGGATATGGCTCTGCCTGGCTGGGACGAGTTCTTCATTTCCACCTCACTTTTTGTATCAAATGGCAACACACGAAGTAGCAGCAGCTTATCACTCGTATAGTCTCTTCATATAATCAGCAGGACGCCCAGTAACAATGGGAGCAGGTCAATCAAAGCAGCAGCCACCACAACAAGAGATCAAGTCATCTCCACCATCATCAGTTGTGCAGACGCAAACGATAGCATCTACAAATGACACTGATATCAATGACAATTCATCATCGTCATCGTCAGCATCAGGAGGAGGAGGAGGAGGAGGGTGCCCGATGAAAAACGCCGACGGGACATATCGGACCATGCCAGGATTTGCATCCATCTTTAAGAATCGGAAGCATCCTCCTATTGATTCTACCAAAATTGTGGAAGCTGATCAACCATCCTCACCAGCAACAGCCACAACAACAACATCATCATCATCAGATGATGATGTTGATGTTGATACTGAAGACAGTGTGAAATCCAGTGGATGTCCAGTAAAAGCCGAATCTCGTGCCTCCTGGAACATCTTACGGCGTGGCGGTAATAATAACAATCAACAACAACAACAATACGATGTATACTCCCGACCTCTCCCAATGGATCCAACGAACAACATGCCAATTCCAAATGCACAAACCACCGCTAGGAACAATTTACCGAGTCCAGATCAACAGATTAGTTTAACTACCGAACGTGTCAAATCAACGATTCCAAAGGGTGGGACGAATGAAACTTGGGTATATCCTTCTCCACAAATGTTTTATAATGCCTTGGCTCGGAAGGGCAAGTTGTCGATGGAGGAGGATCAAGACAACATCAACAATAATGATAATGGTGATGGCAACAGTAATAAGCCAGTTGGGATTGAAGAGGATATGGAAAGTGTCGTTGCCATTCACAATTGTATGAATGAAGGAACATGGAGTCGCATTTTACAATGGGAAAAAGTGTTGAATCCAACTACCAATAACAACAATGACAAGGAGGAGGGAGGGATTATTATGCCCAAACTATTAAAATTTTGTGGTAGGCCCACTGATCTTTCACCCAAGGCATACTTCAAGCATTACCTCTTGTCACATCCACTGCCATTTGATCGTCATGATTGGACAGTCACACGTACCAACCCCACGGATGGATCCGAAACAGAAGTCCGATACGTGATTGACTACTACCATGATGAAGTTGTGGCAAGTGAGGAGGCGGGGAGTGGACTACCCAATATGAACGATGGGATTGGTGAAAAAGGACGGATCAAATCCTTATTAGTTGATGTCCGTCCCGCCGCCGATAGTTTTAGTGAGGTATGGGGACGAATGGTCTCTATGCCACTGGCGCGAAGAGGATGTCGCTCGATATTGGAATGTGTATTGTTCAAGGGCCATGGGAGTGGGAGGAAGATTGATTTTGAACCATTACCGCTGCAACCGAGTGAGACGTTGAAACAAAGTTTGGATGAGAGTATGCGAGTTTGGGAGAATATACAACGTGATGCTGCGAGTAAGAAGGGAGTTGGAGCAAAGGATGGTGCGGGTGGGGATGCATGTGCGAGTGATTCGTTGGAAGGTGAGGGTGATAACAAGGTCATGACATCAGCAACTTTAGATGATGCTAACACAGCAGATCAAGCAATGCAAAATATATCCAAGCGCGACGCAACAAAAATGGCAGAGACGTTCTCCAAGATCCTCTCCCAATGTAAAGATTCCAAGGCTTCGTTGCAATCGTGTTCGTCGGAGGAAGAATGCAACAGGGCCTTTATGGGGATGACCGTCTGCGCAGGACAGTACATGTGTCCATTACAACACAAGAGTTTACTTGAGACATTGGACAGTGTTAGTGGAAGTAATATGGATGAAGAGATGGCAGAGGCAAAGATTAATGTAGCCATGGAGGTGTTGGGAGAGTGTGTTGCGAAATACGATAAGAGAGCAGGAATGGCGAAGAAGCAACATTCGGATGTATTTGAAAAGGTAATGGCAAAGAAGAGCTAAGAGAGTTACTACATAACGTAAGAATCCTTTAGGCATTTCGTTCCATGTTCCGTGCACTTCTGCTGGCAAATCGTTAAGGGTCCTGGCTACTGAAAGTAGTATACATAGTTGGGTGGAGAGTTATGGTATGCTGACTTGAAAACTCTTGAAAACCCATGGTTCGTCTGTCCGCCGTCACCCACACCTTGACAGCCTCTCGACAGCCATCAGCCGGACCAAAATATGGAATGAGGATAAGATAGGAAGGAATGGGACGGACGCAATGGAAGGCAATGGACCAGATAAAGAACGGCAAATCTATCAACTACAGCTAAGTAACTCTCTTAAAACAAAGCACAATAGCAGACAACAATCCATACAACAACAGTAAGCAACGATGCGACAACTGAAGCACCATGAACAGAAGCTTCTCCGCAAAGTAAGCCTCTACCAATGGAAGGGCGATGACAACATCCGAGTAGCCAAAATATTACGCCGATACCATATTCAAAATCGCGAGGACTATGTCGCCTACACCCGTATATGCGGCATGGTCACAAAACTTACCAACAAATTAAAGACGTTAAAGGCAGATGATGCATTCAGGATTGCCATGACAGATCAACTGCTTGATAAATTGTACAATTGCGGAATACTATCAAGTACCAAATCATTAAAAAAGGCAGAGGAGATTACCGCCTCAGCCATGTGTCGACGACGACTTCCGATAGTCATGGTACGGATGAAGATGGCGCAAACTCCCAAGATGGCGATTACATTCATTGAACAGGGACAGGTGCGTGTGGGACCAAATGTAGTAACAGACCCAGCTTTCTTGGTCACTAGAGGGATGGAGGACTTTGTGACATGGGTGGATAGTAGTAAGGTTAAGAGGACAGTGGAGAAGTATAATGACAAGTTGGATGATTTTGATATGATGTAATTGTTATGACAATTGTGGAGGAATAAACATTCGGAAGGTATTAGTATGTGCAAGGCGATTTGCCCATGCACACACAAAACTGGTGTGTAGACCAAAGAAACACATGTGAAAGGTGAAAGTCCGAAATCAAACGATGAGCAATCAGAATAAATCAAGAGGTCAAGAATCTCTATAGCTTTCTGCAAAACTTACTATTACTTGGGGTGTAAAATAAAAGATACAAGGAGAAAAAAATGAAACGCAAAATCCACATTGTGATTGGATTGAATTTTATACTCAATATACACACTCTATACAGAGGTTCAATCTTCTCGCCTAGGGACAATAATCGCACACTAGCATTTCAATCATGCAAGGAATATTAGTTCTTAGTTCCTTCCTTTTTCGTCATTACTTCTTTTTGCTTTGCTTTGAATCCTCCTTTCGATCCTCTTTACTGTCATTCTTCAAGAGGCCGTTCCATTTATAAGCAGCATCACTCCATAATTTACTCTGATTCTTCCAAATCTCGGCAATATTCTCACTGACATCACTACCTCCACCACTACTGCCACAATTTGCCTGGGCTACCACAGCCTGTGCATAAACCCATCCACCCACACCTGTCATAACCCCCCCAAACACAACTAGCAGTCGTTTCATATTGGCAAATGCTAATCCAGCCAATTAAAAAGGATTATTGGAGCCAAACAAATTGAAATACGTGTTAGCATTTGTCGAGAACATATCAAATCCACCATTTCAGGTATTTGATAGTGCAGTGATTCGAGATGCATTTCGGAGAGGATTTTGGAATCGTTTGGAAGTTGGATGGATGTTGTGTATTTGAAGGACGCTGGAGCGGATGATGACGATGAGGTAGATTGTTTTCTTCCAAATTTTAGAATTTGGGAAGTTGTATCAGCAGCAGCATCAGATGACCCAACTAACCCATCTGCTTTGTTTCGCAAGTATGCCAAGATTAAATCAAAGTGCTTAGGGTCTCGATCAATAAATACAGAATTAGAAACTGAGCTACTATTTGCACCAGCATACTCCGCATTTGCTTCAGCACGAAGGACGTGATCATAAAGCACTTTGTTCTGTGAAATAGTGGAGCGAAGTGTTTGGAATTGTTTTCCGCCTACATTGAGTGTGATCACCTTGTCCCCTGGACCGTGACGCTTTATCAATGGTCTTGTTGTATTGTTTGCTGAAGGAATAGCTGTTGGTGATGACGACGATGGGGCGCCAACGGTAGATGAGTGTTTTCTCAACAACAAAAAACGGGGTTTAGATGGGAAGTGTGAGAGTTTGACCTGGCTATGCAGCCACCACCGCTGCTAATCATACTATTAATGAGTTGCGTTAGATAATTCATCAATAAAGTCGCCTATGTTCGGCAATATAAATCTGCCTTCTAAAATATATCTTAAAATATGGGTCTCGCTTTTGTTTGCGGGAGTCCTCGCTTGTCTCATACATCAGTAGCGACTAGCGACCACGTTGTTGCATGATGTGGTGCAGCGCCGGGATAGTGCACTACCTGTAGAAACATCAATGAATAAAGCGCGTAAAACAATAACAATCTCTTCCTGAAATAGTGTTGTTGATTACTTTATATGATTACGAAGTGAAAGAACTTGACGAGGAGACCTTCCAAATATCTACTGAAAAGTACTTTCACGTCCACGGCAACAGAGCAACAACTCTCAATTGAACAACAGAAGGAAAGGCAATACATACATGAAACCTAGAGCTCTTACTTGTCTGTCATCGCAGCTTGCTCGGGCGAAATGACCTTCCAGCATTCTTCATGATCAACGGTATCACGGGTTACCAAGGTGCCTGAAATCTCACCAGTTCCAAGGTAATTAGTAGAGACTCTTGTTTGATCACCACACAATCCATCGCTGAAAGTGCCACCACTTTCGACAAGGCATGAACAAACACTATATTTTGAATCATACTGAAAGCCGACGAGCTTCCTATTGTCAGCTTGCCCCTTCCCGGGACACTGTGTGCATCGCTCTGCACACTCTTTGGTACTGTACACACCCACAGATCCAACGAAAGAATACATATTACCTACTACATCGACGCAGTATCCGTCACGACCGACTAAGTCAAACCCAGGGATTTTCTCATGGGGAGGAATTATATCCCGAGTGACCGCAACTGCCTCAGAACTCATCACCTCCTTTTCGAGGAAGACACCACGAAGAGATGATTGAGATTGAGTATGAATGGCGGGCGACTTCTCTTCAAAGTGTTCGGGTTCGGAGTCATCATTGGCGGTGAGTAGTTCTTTGACTTTGAGGTTTGGGGGCAAGGGAAGGGGCTGCAGCGAACAAGACGGAAGGGGGAAGGGAGGAACCAAGGCGGTGAGGTTCTAGTTCTAGTGTGGCTGCTTGAGAGGAAGCAAAAGAAGCAACTTCAACGTAGACTTACCTTGGCAGTGAGAGCGCCTTGAATGGCGCTGAGTAGCATGAGGAGGGCGGTGGAAGTGAAGAGTTGGGCTTTCATGTTGATGATGATGATGTTCGGTGACCCCAAAATAGTATGAAGTGAATTGATGGGCTTCACATCGTTTTCTTTTTCGACTCCCTTTTCTTATCTAGAGAGATACTCTCAAAATACGTTAATGGTACCAGTACCAGTACATTGCTTCCTATCTGAATGTAAGATACCCTGCGTTCTCTTCAATTTTCATTTGCTCGAAAGTTAGTCATCTCACACATTGCAGCTGCTTAAATGGGCTTAGGAGATGCTATCGGGATTACCATCGCTTAAAGTGCTGATGTGTACAGAAAACAAATCACTGAGTGGCAACGTCAACAGTTTGAGAGATTGTTCATATTACACATTGTCCTTGTCCTTGTGAAGATGGCAACTTTTAGAAGGAGCTGGCAGACTTCCCATTTCTGAAATCATTGAAATTGAACAATACTGCCGTGACAGGAGATCTCCGAGAGATCATGGCTGGGGATATCAGTTTCACCGCATTTCCGACGTGCCTGCCTTCGTAAATTCAATCCATCGCCTCCAAAAACGCAAACATACTCTATTTGATCGATGGTTTCTTTCACGATCATCTCCGGATTGGTATGATTGGGACGATCGTATCGACCGCCTCCATGGTCTTTCACATTTTTTGAGGCAGGGTCGCGCCTGACGGAGTGCGAAGTCAACTGGCTCGACCCAGAGAGCCAGTTAGAGGTAGAGGGAGCAGTAGCAGTAGCAGTGAGTATCTAGTTTATTCCCGTGAATTGCACGACATTCAACACGTTCTATTTGTATAATGTACAAGGGATGTCACCAACCGCCTATACAGAAGAAAAGTGCATGCGACTATGTTACATTTCGGGTACTCGTATGACTCGTCAGATGATGACTCATTTAGTTCAGATCTAGCTTGAAAAATATTCATTGACACACATATAACGATGAATACTTTATGAATACTCTAATTCCACTACAAATTCTCCCAACTTTCCATCTCCTCCGCGCTTGGCCTGTATTGCCTACACAACCGATTGTAAACCGCTTCCGGAGGAGGCTTGTGAAATCCTCTGAAGAACGGATATCGGTTCATGTCGCTTTCAATCATTTGCAAAGCTTGAAGGAAGTTTGCATACTCACTACTCTTCTTGTCTGGCAATGGATCTAGCCAATTGACTTCAAAGTGATAGTCAGGAGTGTAATCAAACTTCCTCTCCCAGCGCCAACCAAGGCGAGACCCTGCCCTAACAAGGCAGAAGGAGAATGGATAGACTTCATATTCATCGATATACCAATCGGTAGAACTTTTAGAGAGATACCAATTGAAATCCTCAAATAGAGACAGATGACGATGACGTTGCTTCTTGAGAGAGTAGATGGAAGCAATCAACTCTCCCGCTTCGGAAATGCTCATGATGTTGTAGCGGTTGCCTCCATAGACACTCTGAGGGAGGTCAATGGTCTGCAGCATCGGAAAGTCATTTTCACCAATGTCACGAATATCTCCCGTGATTGTGTCCATTTGACGTAAAGTTAATGACATCAAACGAGGAAAGACGGCAAACTCCATAAAGCTACCTCCAACTTGAGGACAACTGACAAGCCCCACCTTTTCAAGAGTGTTCTTGAGCACTCTCAAACTTTTGATATTGCCCGTCATGCCGCCTTGATTAGCCGAACAATACAATTCCTTGAGCAAGGGAAATCCTCCCAACATCTCAAGATCCCACTTGAGGTGACCGCAATAGGATACGGTCAACTTTTGTAGCAGTGGGAAATTGAAGAGGTAGGGATAACTTCCATTCAACGGTGAAGACCTCAACTCCAAGATGCGTAGCTTCGTAAATCTAGATATCATTGCGATTTCGTGCGTGATTTCATTGGCAGAACCACTACGAGCAGCCAACACTGCATCTGGATCTTCGCCGTGGACGTATCGGTGAGAGGTATAGTTGCCTTCATTGGAAAAATTGGATTGGAGCGTGCCAAGCTCAATTTGCTGCAAGTTTGGCAATGCAGTTGTCATTGCCAGCATAACATGGTGGGATTTGACATCGTCCACCTTGAAGTCGGTAAGAGGGACAATGGTCTTTTTGACTGCCTCACTCCACTTGTGGCACACACGGCGTAAACGCAGAATTTCGTTCGGGCCGAAGCATCCTAAGATATTTGCCAGTTCGTCAGCGCTCAAGTTATTGAGGGATGAATTGTTGATATCATCATGGCGGCTGGTAATGATCTTAGTTGATGAGTGTTGCGATGGCATGGCCGCCGTATTGGCGTCGTCGTCGTTTATCTTTGGTTTCTTCGTGTCGGCATTGTTGTATATCTATTGTAATTCTCTATTATCTACAATATCTAATTTTGTTGATAAAAAGTCCTAAAAAGCGAAAAAAAAAGAGGTGAAAACAGAGAAAAGAGAAGCCGAGGAAGGGAGCTTGCGATTTGCTCGTGTTTGCCCTTTACCTTTCCATGCTAAACGCATTTTGGCACTTTTTGGCGTTTTCGGGCGCACGCACTGGGAAATATTTAAGGCTTGAATTTCACAATGCTTTGATCCAGGGGATTGTCCCCTCCCCCCGAAGTTTACGACGCTTTTTTGTAATTTTTGATTGCGCACAAGGTAATTCCAACGCACTTGGAGAGACTTTCGCGAGAACGAAGTGGACAAACTTGTGAGAGACTTTACAATACATGGGCGGGGGCTTTTCATGTTCTTTGTGTGTTATCATTGCTGCCCTCTCGCAATTCCGCAATAATAATGGTCTACTTCAACAGCGTAGTACATGATTAAGAAAAATGTTCTCCACCACCACCATCCTCCTAGCCTGCACCTCCCTTGGGAGGAGCAGTAGTTCAGCAGCAGCATCGGCCCTCCCCGAAAGAATAAAACAACAACAACAACAACAACAACAACACCTTAACTATTACGACCACACGAATAATTTCCCCAATACTCAATCTCAGCATCCTCAGTATTCGTATTATTATTTACCACAGCATAGAATACCGCGGCCGGAACGTCAAGTTCCCTATCCGACATATCATCCTTTGAGTCGACATTTGAGTAGATCGAATAATAATGATAATGCTGATGATGACGATATGGACGAAATTGAAGGGCAGGGGCAAAATCGTCGTCGTCAGCAGCAGCAACGAAAAAGAAGACGAAAAAGAAGCAACAACAATGATGAAGAATCACACGAAACAATCCAAGTAGTAACCAAAGTCCTACCCAACAACAACAACTCTGGTGAAGAATTCCTCCATTATTGGACAATTACGGGACGAAATTTAATTCTCAATTCTACCATTACTACTACCACCTCCGAGGGATTACAAAGTGGTAATAATAATAATCTGATTGACACATCATCAGCAATTATGATTACTACTACTACTGCGACAAAGGATGAGATTAGTGATGAAAGTGATAAGTTGTTGATGGATGTGGAGCAGTTGTTGTTGTCTTCTTCCAATAATAACAATAGTAGTGGTGGTGAGGAAGGGGGATATAATAGTATTGATGCCAATACCCTTGTAGACACACAATCATCCATAACTTCTTCCGAAACCACCACCACTACATCAACAACAATGGAACCAAATTCCATCTATCAACCAATACGTCTACGAGCAATCTTTACGGATGATATTACCTCCGGATTTCAATATTTAACAGATATTCAAAGGACTATATTGTTGGAACAGATTGTCAATCCGGCGTTGTTTGCTTGGAGTAAGGCTTTACGTGTGGTGCCCGTGGGTCGTGAAGAGGTGGAGAAGGATGATAATGATCATGATAATAACAATGGAGAAAGTAGTAGTAGTGGTAGTAGTAGTATTGGGGGGAATACTGATTCTCTTGTAGTGGATAAGACACAATTGTATGATGGTGAATCCTGTGGCCCTGGTTTGGTAAGTAGAGTTGTAGTGGTATTATTTCTTGACACCTACCATATACCATCATCGTCATCATTTTTTTCCCGTTCCTTCATTTTGTCTTTATTACACCCTCCTTCACTCACACGTTTTCTTCACACGTCATAAATAATAATAATACAGGACTCTGGATATCCAAGTGTACGTGTTCCTCTTGAACACATGACTGATGGTATACCCGAAACTGACACAGTGATATACATTAGTGTTTCCTTCATGGGTCCAAAGAATACAAATGGTGGTGGTGGTAGTGGTGGTGAATCTGATTCGAACGATGAAGAGTCGTCGACTGATACACCATCCCTAATGCCCTCAACGTCACCTAGTTCCCCACCCTCCGAGACAGAACCAAACGTGGATACACGACCCATCTGTCCGGGGACATATGTCGCGTCGGCAACACACTGCAGCACCGACCAATACGATCGACCTGTTGCCGGGATACTATCCCTCTGTATTAACGATGTTCACAATTTCTTTTATAATGATGAGGAAATCCAACGCAGTTCAATGGCGGCAATGCATGAGATTGGACATATACTTGGATTCAATGCTCTGTCTATGGCCTATTTTCGGGATCCAGATACCGGTGAGCCATTGACACCTCGTGATGAGAATGGGGACGTTCCGAATGTGGAAGTGGAATGTACCGGGATTGCTCCTACTACAACATCTATGATACCACTACCTTCGGAAGATATTATTCAATTCCAAACAGTGAGAGGTGGCATCCGTGTGGCAACTGTTGTAACCCCCACTGTTCGTCGAGTGGCGAGAAACATGTTTGGGTGTCAATCATTGCTTGGGGCCGAGCTTCAAAGTGGAGAGGGTCAAGAAACATTCATCCAACCTGATCATGCAGCAAACAACGAGTTGCAATTGTCACCCGGGGAATGCATTGGAGATCATTGGCAGCGTATACTGTTTCGGAAGGACTTGATGAATCCAGTCATGGACGATGTGTCGTATTCATTGTACATTTCACCTCTTACACTAGCATACTTTAAAGATTGTGGGTGGTACGATATCAATTATGATCGCATAGCACCTGTATCAATGTGGGGTAGAAATGCCGGATGCAATTTCGCACAACAGACGTGTATCACACCAAGTGGCCTTGTCCAGGCAAGTAACACTCCCTTCTTTTGCACAAATCTTGTTGAGAAAGTTGACGAAGAGAGTGAAGAAGGCGGAGGGAATGTTAGAGAAGCTGAAATACACGGTTGTGACGTTGAGTCGTCGAGGAAGGCAGTTTGTTCACTTGTTGAGTATGATGAAGACATCCCCCCCGAGTTCAATTACTTTGGTAAAGCCAAATCATTACCCGAGGGTATCTATGGTGGGAAAGATCCCACACTCAATTATTGTCCTGTTTTTGTTGGCTATGCTAATGGACGATGTGATGACAAGGATGCTAAGAAGTATATTGGGGTGAAAAGTTTCGAGGTGTTTGGTGAAGACAACTCCCGCTGTGTGATGGGCCATGTTGATAAGAGAAGGACGTCTCTGTGCCTGCCAATTGCATGTGTTATTCAAGACCACAGTCTCAGGATAAAAGTGGATGGGTACTGGTGAGTCATTGTTGTTGTTGCGATGTCTTGATATCTCTTCCTATCAGCCATGTATCTCATTCAGGAATTCATTCCACCCTTTAGGAAATCGTGTGACTATTCTGGGCAAGTGATTTCAATGTGGTGGAATCCAAATGACTATGTCGTTTGTCCCGACCCAGCGCGTATGTGTCCATCTTTTTACTGCCCTCATGACTGCCTAAAGGAAGAAGGTGGTGTCTGTGACTACGAGCTGGGTCAGTGCATGTGCGAAGAGGTGGATAGCCTCCATTCTTCACATGTGAACACCACTGATTGGTTGTCTCGCGGCTACAAACAGCCAGTGATGGTACCCTGCTCTGGAAGCCCAAAACCTTCCGAGGTCAATGAAACGTTTCCAGTCCCAGAAGTGGAGAGAATCGATTTGGAACTTCTTCCAGAATACTACGTGGACAACGCAACCATTTTGCTGGATGAACCGAAGGTGTTTGAGGACAAGGTGTCACGTATGTTTTCCCAGCTTAGCTCAGGTGAAGTGATCGGGCTTTTTGCATCTTTTGTGGGTTTTGTTCTTGTATCGATGTACATTTCCACTCAGGCGGTCAGATGCTACAAGCGAAGACTAATCAGATCTTCCATCAAGCGAGCAAGATCAAGAATGAGTTCGTTGCCAGATGTAATGCGAAGTGCAAGCCGACCTCCGAATGAGAACGATAGTTTTGACGATTCAGATTCACAGTCTTCTTCCTTTGACAGAAGGCCACCTGTGAACAATCCTCAAAAGGATAAAATGGTTGCGAATCTCCTGCTTCAGAATCGCCTTGAACTAGGCAATATTATCACAAGCGAAACGACAGAAGACGACAATGGCAAGAAACTGTTTTCGCCAACAATGGCCAACCTCTCTGCAACAAGCCTTGACCGAATCATTGTCAATAGGTCAGAGTTGCCCCCATTGGAAGAAGGCAGAGTGCTGGCAGTGGTTGAAAACGACAGGGTGTTGGCGGTCGTAGACGATGAAAATCAAAACGAGACTAGATATGCTAGAAGTTCTGCCACTTCTGCAACTCGAGAACACTCGGAAATTTCTGAGGTCACTTCCCCTCTTTATCTAGATGATGAAGAAGAAGGAGGACCACGGACTATGTTGCGAACTCTTCGATTACGTCGTAATATCATTTAGGGTGTTAGTTATTTTGTAGCATAAGCGTAAGGCTTGAATCATCACCCTGTTTACTGGACAGTGATCTATTACTCTATTTTTTTTCGCTAATTTCACCTCGCCGTCTAAAGTGTTGACTCCAGTCAACTCCGCTAATCACACAGCCTCCGATGATCAAGGCAGATCCAATCCAGCCTCCCTCTGACAGGCATTCATTCGCAACTACTGCCGCAAAAGCTGCACCAAAAATTGGTTCTGTACTAAAAATAAGAGTAGTCTCTGCGGCCGACAGCGTCTTCAGTGCAAGAGTTTCCATATAAATTGTAAATGCAGTCGTTATCAGCCCTGTCCAGATGAGCATTCCTAATATGCTAGGATCACTCAGCCACGCGACGACGTCACCTATCGTTGGAATCACGTTGCAAGCGTCCTGGAGCATCAAGTCATCACCCGCTGGAGACCAACACAGTAAGAATGATAAAGAAACTAGGAACACCATGAAAAGTTGGCCAGATGCCAGCCTTCCTGCCTCCGTTGGGAACTTTTCCATTGCAGCTTCCATCCTCCAAAAACCTAGTCCAAACACGATAGGTTGTATCAGACTTGCCAAGTCATCCGACGTGAACGAAGTCACATCGTCTCCCATTTCTAGTGCCCACACTCCAAAGGCTGCCAAGGCTGCTCCGACAATTTGCCGCCGTAACAGAGGTCGGCCAAAGATGCAGTCTAGCATGGGTACTGTCACCATCGCCATGGAGCAAATGAATGCACTCTGGGAGATGTGACGATTTAGGAAAGATTTAGTGCATAAGAAACCAGTCATTGAAACATGAGAGCAAGCAAAGAAAAAGGAGTCTTCTCACCGTGCTGGCCGCAGTTGTCCTTAGACCGATAGCTTGAGAAATGTATCCAATACTGTTCCACAGTCCGATTTCCATCCCTGCTAATCCAACACTCAGTCTTGAAGGCTCCATAAATGCATACGTTGTCTTATTTGCAGTACTCTTGATATTGTTCCAGAATTCATCACTCATGGGTGCAAGTAATAGAGGCATCATCGCAAAGGATGCAAAGCCAAATCGTAATGTCGACGCAACAGCAACCGGAATGATTTCATCAAGTTGCTTCACTACTGAAAAATTGGTACCATACAAAGCCGCAGACAAGACTAGAAGCAACCGGGCTTTCCATACGTCGCTGAGAACCAGTGAGGGTAGATTGTTTCTTATAGAGGCAATAGAAGCGGTAGTTGTATAGGAGGACGTTTTCAAAACTTGAGGTTCTTCATAAAATAATGTAATGCTTTCGTCGAAATACGCAAGATCATCATCATTTGTAGCGTCCAAAAGCAGCTGCTGGTGTGACACGTACCCATCAAGAAGCTCCCGCTCGAAGAAAGTTGTATCGTCGTGTTCATCTTCAGTGTGCAGTCCATTGCCTACTGTTTTGTCATAAGAGAACACATCTGATGTTCCATTCTTTGCCAGATAATATTCCCCCTTCAGTCGTGCTTCTCGTGAAGCCATCGCAAGACTATTTGTGTTCAGATACCTACTAAACCGTGGAATTGAGATCAATGAAGCTGGAGTACTGCAAGAGAAGCACGACAATGCGATTGGCTGCAGGAGCAGCCCCAAGATTGTTGCTTTGATGTTTATCTGGATAGCCATTGTTTTTAGCAGGATGATGTGCTTCGATTATAAAGAATAAATAACAAAAGCAATCAACTCTGCAGATTTTTTTTCAACGCTTATTGATTGGCAGCTGCTAGAGCGACGACTGCGACTCCGAAAATGGACATGAATGAGAAGTCCACAAAGTAGAACGGAATCCATTTTTGCATTCCAAGCGTTGCGTTTTGGGCGAGTTGATGGCGCTGTCACCTGGTGGGCGGACACGACGGCCAAGCGCCAGATGGCCATTCGACCCACGAACAGGCCCATGTACACAACACGTACTCCCACAAACAAAACTTGACGCCGATCTTCCACTCACTCTCTTCAATTCAACTTTCAACTTCTGGAGACTGGAGATGACACTCATACATGCAATCTCACACAATATTATATGTAAACTACTGTCAAGATGACCAACGTAATCAGGCTCTCAATAGGCTGGATTGTCGCCCTTCAATATGCTGCCATAACAGCATCTGCATTTGCCGCCACGAGCGGTCCAACCTTTGCGACAACAAAACCAATCTTTGCAATTCGTCGTGATGGGCACTCCAAGTCTGCTCTCTATGCACGAGGTGGTAGTGGAGAGAAAGAAGGCAATGCCGACCTTCGTACAGTCCTTGTAACGGGTGGTACTGGATATATTGGCTCACATACATGCCTTGAACTTCTCTCCACCGGTCGATATAAAGTGGTGGTGATTGACAATCTTGAAAACTCTAGTGAGGAGAGTTTGAATCGTGTCAAACAACTTTTACTAGACAATCCTGAAGCAGCCGATGCAGCCAGGGACGATAGACTCGTCTTTCGCAATTGTGACATCCGAGATGCGGATAAATTACGTGATGTATTGACTGAGTTTCCGTCGATTAGTAGTTGTGTCCACTTTGCTGGACTTAAGGCAGTCGGTGAGTCGGTATCAAAACCACTGGAATATTACAATGTGAATGTTGGAGGGACAACTACACTCTTACAACAATTGCAAGAGAATCAAGTAAAGCACTTTGTCTTTTCTTCCTCTGCGACTGTGTATGGAGAGCCGGAGATGTTACCGTTGAAAGAAAACGCAAGGTTAACTGCCACGAATCCATATGGACGAACTAAACTGTTCATTGAGGAGATATTGAGGGATTTGTATGCCTCCAAACCCGACATGTGGAATATATTGATACTCAGATACTTTAATCCGATTGGTGCTCATCCTAGTGGACGGATGGGAGAAGATCCTCAGGGCATTCCTAACAATTTGATGCCATTCATTGCTCAAGTTTGTGTCGGGCGGAGGGAGAAATTGAGTGTATTTGGGGATGATTATGATACTCCAGATGGGACTGGTGTGAGAGATTACATCCATGTTGTGGATTTGGCCAAGGGTCATGTTGCAGCGTTGGATAAGCTGTACACTGATGATAGCGTTGGATGTGAGGCTGTCAATCTGGGCACTGGAAAAGGAGTCTCGGTATTGGAATTGGTGGATGGTATGGGCGAAGCTACCGGAAAACCTGTGCCTTATGAAATTGCGCCTCGCAGACCAGGAGATGTAGCAGAATTGTATGCTGATCCTAAGAAGGCTGGAGAGTTGCTGAAATGGAAGGCAGAGCTCGGCACGAAAGAGATGTGTGAGGATACGTGGAGGTGGCAAAGCACAAACCCGATGGGATATCGGGAAGAAGTTGAGATTGTGAATGAAAATTAGGTTACACTTAAACACTCTACGTTCTAAATTGCAAGGTAGGCAAGCAAATTTGACAGCCACATCCAAGACAGATGCAACTACGTATGTTACTGGCTCATTTCAAAAAGTCATAGATCTCTCCGCCAACCAAAATAACACCTTTGACCGCGAGAGATCTTAATAGTTGTAAACTATAACTTTGAACATTAATCTTTACTTTGCTTCTTTGCTGTCCACGCCGATGCCCAAGCACAGCGTTTAGATCACAAATAAACAAAAGAAGCATTAGTAATGCTGAGAGAAAAATAATATGAAACGGTGCGTGCAAAATTGTTGCAGTGTTCTGCTTCGGATACACTTTTTCTTGCACATCAAACTGCAAGTCAGATATGAAAATTTACTCCATAACAGCATCAATCATCATACTATCCTCTCCAACTCCACTAGCGCCAGCCATCTTGGCCTCTTCCATAGTGTAGCCCTCCATACCACCTTGTCCATTTTGTTGAACATTCTCAATCTCTTCATCTTTATTATCCCCCCACTGAATCGGAAATCTTGTCACCCTCGGCTTTTCTGCCAACACCGATCTCCTAACTTTATTCATATCCAACGGCTTGGGAGGTCCAACCTCCTCGTCATATTCTTCCGTATACTCATTATTGACATAATATCCAACTCTAACAAACTCCTTCTCCCTATAAGAACATGTTACCAAAACCACCGTCACGCCAAGGATGTCTCCCTCGGGAATTTGAGATATATCTGGAGCATCGGCTTGCAGTACAAATTTATTGATACCGACGGGGATGGGCCCCACGAGTATTTCATCAAGAACTTGATCGTGAGATGTATCCTCTGCTGATCCAACGTAGAGGACTTTCCATTCGAGGTCGTCGGAGAGGGGTTGCAGGCATTCAAATGTGATTTCGAAGGAGAATGGGGAGAGGAAGGGTGCTGGGTTGTCTAAGACAGCCTGTAAATTTTGTTGAATTGTTTTTATTGAGATGAATTGGTTGTATGTGCATATGTTATCCGAGAATATTTGATTCAGATAGTAGATATGATTGTGCATGTTGCGTAGTAGCATATCAATGCGCCGTGGGTAGTTGGTCGATGGAGTGAAGAGAAAACAAGTGGAAAAAATGATTTAGCAATATGGAATGAGAGATTCATGCATTGTCCACCAGATTGAATGGCTGCTGCTTTTCAAATAGTGCTGTCTTCTCCAGTGATTCGATAGAGACGGCGTAGCACCGTGCGATTGTCATGGAAAGACACCCGATCATGTTCTCAGCTGACACGACAACCCAAAAAGAGAGAGTTCCGCATGGATCCTCCATCTTGGAACTCAATCATTATCGCGCGTTCTCACGTATTATGCATCCACCTATCCAACAAATAAGCAGTGGTGCACGCCAAATATTCCCTTTTTGAATCTTGTCTTCGTCTAAAGTCTCCCCAAGGTACACGTCTATAAAAAATGCGCAAAAAGTGCAACTTACCATGTTGACAACGTTGACTAAAGCCATTTTGAGACAGTTATTTGGATGGGAGAAAGAAATGTGATGATTTGTAAAGAATAAATGATCAACTGTGTGCGTGTGTGGCCTTCCCGTATTGGATGTGCGCCGATATAACAATGATGCACTTCTTCGTTTTCTGATGACACTTAAAAAATATTATTCGTCATGTACCTTCCGTCCAACGCAAAACGATACTATTCTTTAGTTCACTGAGGGAGCTGATAATAGAATAATATATGTTGTCGCTAGCAATTATATGTTGCACAGGTTTGCTCTCCGCCTCTGGTTTCTACTCAAGTTTCGCTGCAGGATTCTAACAGCTAAAAATTATGATTTGTGTCATGTGTTGATTTGGTCGAAGAGAATAATAATGCGAGATCTATCTCGAGATAAGGGGTGATTTTGCTCGTGGCGCGCGCCAAAGTGTGGCAGACGTGCAGATACTAATTCCTACGCAGAAGTTGAGCACGCGACTCTTTTGGAGAAGTCCTTCTTGACGTTTTCTTCGTTGATTGTACCATAAATTAGATGTTGTTGAGGATAATAGAATTAATAGTTTAGTCTCTGTTACATATAATATAGTAGTTCGATTGCAACTCTCATCTCAACACCTACCAGCAATTAGACGATTGATGAGGATGAAGACAAGTGTACATGCACTTGCTCAAACTCTATAGACCTGTGGCAAATCTCATCATACAACCAGACTGGATATAATACAGAAGCAGAAGTACTACTGTCATTCGTGCATCATACCACTTTGAACTTTACAATTCTTTGAATTTTGGCACAACGAAAGGAAGGCCTGGTAAAGTTGGACTTCCACTTGCACTACTTGCAAGTACATGGTAAGAATAAGAAGAAGCAGCAATATAGGAGTTAGAGAGAAAATGGATGTTAGTTAATCTTGTTGATCTTGTATATGATTGTGGAAGAGTTACTCTGTTCTACCATAACGATATATCTAACAGATGTTGGACATGCAGTGTGGCCTGTCACCTCCTCGCTCAAACAATGATCCCTTAATTTAAACGTAACATATCTATGTAGGTTGTACCATTAAGTTATCTACTGCTACTACTACTTTCTGACGTCGTGATGCGTGAAAAGTTGTTTGGTCACCTTGTCACACCAAAAGCTCACAGCTCGTGTTGGGTTTGTTGGAGTTGGGGCTGGACTGGGAGTCGACGTAATCGTTGGTCTATCGTGTTTGTGAACGGAATCCTTGTGCCAGTGATTGAACGGAGTCTCCTTCCTCTCGCTCACGAAGCAGAAGGAAGGCAGCGTCCGTTCGGAGAGGCGGAGCGCGGAGCGGCCCCGACGTGGCGCTGCCGATGTCCGAAACAGATGTGACTTTGGCGCAAAGTTCGAGCATTTTCGTACTTTCAGTGCTCGGCAGAACAACTCGGAGAGGCTACGGAGGAATAGTATTGCTTCGAGATGACGTCGATAACAAAAAGACGCCTAACTTTTGAGTTCCAAGATGCCAGCAGATTCAAGAAAACACTTCTACACGTGACTCGTGGACATACTAATTCCTTCCATTCAAATTTGCTTAAAATCTAAAAGGTTACATTTAGACTGGATTGTCGCCAAATTTGGCATAGTCTGCCTCCAATGCGGACAACTCCGCCTAGTTTCCGCAAAACACGTGTATTGGGAGACCGTTTTTGGTGAGCCCTCGCCACAGAGATGCCTCATAAAAAATAAAAGTAGATTCCATTCATTCTTTGCTTTCTGCACTTCGCTTGATATTTATCCTTCCGTTCAAGACATTATTATCAACCATGATGATTAAATCTGCCGCCCTCCTCCTTGCAATCAGTAGCATCGCCTCCGCGGCTTCAATCAGAGCAGCAGAGGTCTCATCGCCGACCAATGAAAATCTCGCTTGGGACTATCAAGTTGTTCAAGAGCCCGATCGGGATCTTCTTCGATCGGCTACTGAATGCATCACTCTCCGATTTAACGGAGACGCCAACGCTGCTTCGAACTCCATCATGATCAAGGACTTAACTAGTGGAGAGACTCTCTACGAGAAGGCAGTAGGTGAACTCGCTCCCAACACTCAAGTAGACTCGGACTGCATCACCTCTAGCGTAGGAAATCTACTCCAGTTGACGGTGACTGCCCCCTCTGGTGGTTTCGCTAGCGGTGGTTTCTTCGCTATGTTTGTAGGCACTCTTCGCTGGACTAGGGTAGAAGGAAGTGACATGGGTTCTGTTCATGAAACCTGTTTCAGGTTGACGTCCGCGGAGCCATACGCCGAAGAAGCAAGTTGTTCCGACTCTACTGCCGCCGACGACTCGTCCAGTGGAGGATCCACATCTAGTGGAGGATCCACATCCAGCGGAGGGTCTTCGTCCTACTCTGCCAACCCTCCTGCCCCCTCGCCTCCTGCTCCTTATGTTCCGTTCTCTTCCCGTATGGGTTGTGGATCGGGAGAGAAGAAGGTCAAGATTGTTTTTGAAAAGGATCAATATAACGAGAACGTTTGGTACGTCAAGAATAGGTCCACCGGGCAAACGGTATGGAATTGTAACAGCGCCGGCAGCTACTGTTTGTCAGAGACTGCCGAGAAGTGTTTGGCGTCAGGTGACTATGATGTGGTCATGAAGGATGGAAACAGTGATGGTTGCCCAACGTTCCAGTTGCACATGGAGAATAGCAGTGGAGGATATACTCCGCTAATTACGAAGTGTTTCAATCCTGACTCTGGTGATACGTGGACCAGGCATTTCCACACTAAGACTATTTCGTTGACTTCAAGGCAGCAAGAGTGGTTAACAGCTCACAACAGCAGGAGGTATGTATTATTTGCACTCTTGGTACTGTGTAATTGTTTTTCAATCAAAATATAACCGACTCACCAATCTCTCTCTTCTCGCTCTTTAAATACGTAGATCGAAGTATTGGTTTGATGGATCATCGCTCAAGAGTAATGGAAATCCTTATTACGTACCGCAACGATGGGATCCTGTTCTCGCTCAACAAGCGCAGTCCTACGCGAACGCGTTGCTCGATGAATGTGAGACGAATGATATCCCTCACGACCCCAACAGGAACGGTGCTGGAGAGAACATGGCCAAGAACAGAGGTGCTCCTGGTTCCGAATTCGGGAGTCAGTACCCCGCAGACAACGTTGTCAACCGTTTCGTTGAGATGGAACTCAGCAACGGATTTGGAGACAGGTACCACTTGACACAAGTCTTGTGGCAGGCATCCGAATATGTTGGATGTGCTGATGGCTTCAAGGAATACACCTCCGATGGTGTGACAAAACATTGCCACACACAGATCTGCCGTTATGCCGCTCCGGGCAACTGCGGTGTCAATAGCAGCAATGATTTCAGGAAAATGATGATGAGTGGCAATGACCTTAACTGTGGAATGAGGTATCCTCCATCTGGTCAATACGCATAATTGTCATTAGTTAGTAGAATAAGAGAGGTAGTAGTAGAAAGTTCTGACGTTGTGTAAGAGAGTCCGTCTCTATCTAATGTGATCCCTTCCCATACAACATTACATCTGTTGCATGTACAACCCTGTTCTCTCTTTTCTGTGTAGATGAGAGAAAAGGTAGAATCCTGAAATAAGTGAGTGATGGAGGTGCGGGGGGAAAGTAATAGAGTACCACTTAGCACTTCTGTGGATAATAAGTAAAACATGACGATTTATTTCATCCTCTTAGCTGCGACGTTATTATTCAAGTGCGATTGCTTTTCATTTAGCACCCGCAGCTCTTGCTCTCTTCGTCGTCATCACAAGAGCCTCAATTGGGCTAGCACTACGCAAGAAGACGAAGCAATTAAGGAACTTATGTCAAGGCATGACCCCATCCTTCTATTTGCCTCCAAAATATTAGACGCCGACACTGCAAGAGATGCATCAGCTTTGTATGCCTGGTGTCGTAGATTGGTAAGCCCCGAATATTATAACACGCATTGCTATTTTACTCTTGTAAGAAGTTTTATCTGTGGACACTCAATTGATATATATTTTCTCACCTCTTTTCAGGATGAAATTACGGACGATCCATCATCTGATTTAGAAACAATACAGCAGAGGCTGTCGGATTGGGGAAATCGCTTTGAGATGATTTGTCGTAATGAGCCAATAGATGATATGGATAGAGCACTTGCAATGTATATAGAACGTAATAATGAGTTGGAGTTGTCACCTTTCATTGACATGATATCAGGGATGCAAGCAGATTCGGTGCAAAATCGAACAATATCAAACATGGCCGAATTAGACGAATATGCCTATCAAGTCGCTGGAACTGTGGGCCTGATGCTTCTACCTCTCCTAAACGCAAATGTGGAACAATCACGTGCTGCGGCCGTATCATTGGGAAAAGCAATCCAACTAATAAATATTTTACGAGATGCTTCTCCAGATGTTGCCCTTGGGCGTGTATACTTGCCACAAGATATGTTGAGAGCTGAAGGAGTTTCAACCGAAGAGGTTCTGCAGCGAAAAACATCGCCTGGATATCGGAAAGTTGTGGCGACGGTCGCAGATCGTGCTAAATCGTATCTGTTGGAAGCTGAAATTGGCAAGTCTACACTGCCTGGAATGGGACCTCTTTTCGTCCAAATAATTGTTGAGTTGTATCGAGAATATTTGTTCAAACTGGAGCAGATTGGTTACGACAATCTCAACAATATAAGTGGAGAGCGTGTGAAAATTTCGACGATGCAAAAACTCATGGCTTCAATTAAGGCTACAATCGTAGTTTTGACAAAGAGATGATGTTTGTCCGGTTCATAATATTGTTACTTCAATGAACATGCTAATGGAATAAGCTACCATATAGTAATTGGCTTCAGACGAGAGATAAAAAGAATCTACCATATCTCCTCCGCGTGCAGTCAATCTACACATCATAATTCAACATACCAAGCAGGAAGAGATTTTAATTTCAATCTTTTCAAAATGGTAGAGTCCAAAGGTTTCCATGAAGGAGATCCGTTCCGTCAGCCTTACCCCATTTTCCTTCCGCTAAACCAGTAATCAAATAATAAGCAAAGTAAAACACGACACCTGCCCATATTGTTGAGAGAACAATCTGCTTTGGATCCATGTTGGCATTGGCATAATCCTTCTTTGGTTTTCCATTCTGTTCTTGCAGTTTCTGGTTATATATAGACAAATATATATTTGGTGGAAGTGAAAGAAGAAGAAAAGATATTAGTACAATATCAGTGTGTGAATAAAAATTCTATATTTCTTTTCTTTCTTGGTAATTTCCATATTCCACTTTTTTTCCAGTGAAATATAATAGTATATACTACACAAGAATTAGACAATGATGCGCCTAAACTCACCTGGTATGCCCAATCTTTGTTGGGTGCAGAGTCATATAAGGCAAAAAAAGACAATTAGAAGAGACATTCTTGATGATGTTTTGGTAGTCGACAAACAATTCCAATGTATAGAATACAGGTATATATGCTGGATAATGTATATAGCAAAAAAAACAAACTACTCACCTTGTGGATTTTCAAAGTAGGCATCCATATTTCCTTGTGCCTCCTATTATTTGTGATGATATTACGTGTAGACAAGTGCGTGAAGAAACGAAAAAGATGTTAGTTGTAATGTGAATTGAAGACATATATACATATTTTGTTGTTTTCATTTTTTGTAGTATTGCACTTTTGTCTGTTTGTTTTTTCAATGGAACGGGTATATTCATATATACTACTACTTTGTGTGTTGTTTATAACTCACAATGCGATCACATCCTTCTTTGGCCATATATTTCAACACAGCTTGCTCATATTGATCACCATTAAAAACGCGTTGGAAGAATGGGACGGGTCCAGCTCTATAGAGACTTCCAATGAGGTCATATCCAGCCGAGGGACCTTGAGTCTGATAAGTTGTGTGTATTTTACAGTGAACAAAGATTTTTGTTGGTGGAGTATATATATATAGTGTGTGTATATTTAAAATTGTGTGAAATTAAGAGGCTGAAGTATAAATGACACTTCAAGAATGATTCTATTATATATAACTCACCTCTGGATCAGTAATTATCCATTTCTCTGTAGCTTTGTCAAATCGAGGTGCTTTCTTATTATTACTTTTATTTTTGTTGCCTCCAGTAGTAGCCATGTGTAATAACGAAGAAGATCTTTGGATATTAGTAGTAGACAATGATGATGATGATGATGAGGTCATTATTTGAAAGGCGTTGGTAGTAGGAAGTAAGAAGCTGCTATTACCGACGATGATGAACAGCAGTGCTGCTGATGCTGATGCTACCATCGTCATCATTGCTGAATAATTTCGGGCTACTACCATAATATGGTTGGCAATAGAGATAATGATCGTCTTCCTGTTCTATATTATAGAGTACTTATTGTTTCCTCACCGACCAAATAAAGGAGATGCAAAAGTCTTGTGGTTTTTATTGTCGTCGGCGGCAAAAAAAAAATAGATGACGAAAGATAGAAAAGGGGCCATAAGGTGCGGGAAAACCCAAAGACTCCCATTATCGCACACGACACTTTCACTTGGTCTAATTTAGTCTTACCGTTAAGTGTCATCAAGAAGTTTCCAAGCAGGACGATCTCGCTTTTATTCGCTCGTGTCACGCACATAATATAATTTCATAGTGGAATGAATGGCACACTTCTTCCATCCAACCGCCGTCATCAATAAAAGTAGGAGTTGGATCTCTCTCTCTAGAAGGGTGGAGAAGGTTGATACTACTATCATCTATTATATATACACATCATCTATACTTGCAATATAGTTGACATTAAAGCCGTGTTGCGGGCCTCTTCTTTTACTACCCTGTGCGTGTTGTTATTACTCTTTGGCTCTACTTTGCTCTTGCGGGAACACATCGATCATCTTCTAACACACACACACACACACACACACACACACACACACACACACACACACACACACACGTTACTATGGATCACTCTGATGTCCCAATGCATCATTCTTACTATTGCATCGACGACGACGACGAATCTTCTACGAATAATAATAATTCTTCCTCGATGACGATGATGACGACGAAGCGACGTTCATTTTCTCATGATTGCTATGGCAGCAGCAGCAACAACAGCGGCGGCGAGGATGATGATGAGGTGCATCATCCCTTGCAGCAATCCCAGCATCATGAGTGGGGTGACGATTATTATTACTCTACGCCACCATCAACATCGATGGAAAATAATAATAGCCCATCAACACCACCACAGCCACAACGACGACAACAACGGAGTTTCAATCGGGAGAGAAATCACCTTCCGAGGCAGCAGCATCGAACAATAATAATGGGGGTGGATGAGGAGGAGTGCAGCAATGTCGTCGTTAATCGAGGGAGGGCTCATACATGTCCTCAGCAACCTTCCAAATCTCCTGCAGCAGAGTCAGAAGGATCACACGATAACAACGACGACGACGACGTGGAATGTTTACCCCCTCTAGTCCTTTCCGGCGACGATGAGGAGTCGGGGGGGAGGGATGAAACTTATCATCAACAACATCATCATCAACGCCTCCACGGGTCCGTCATCAGTGATGTGAGAAGAAATCCACCCGAATATTATCAATCCATTTCATCCTACACTCCATCATCAACAACAGCAGCAGCAACAACAACTACTACTACTACAGTAGACTCTACTGATGCTGTTGTTGCACCCTCGACACGGAGGAGGGCAGCATCCACTTCCTCCATTATTATTTCTTCTCATTCACAACAACAACAACAAAGAGGAAGAACATCATCACCAACAACAACACCCTCATCTACCACCACTACTACTACAGCCATGCCATTCTCACTATTATACGCACGTACCACCACCACGACGACGACTACTACTACCACCATTCCCTCCTCCTCCTCCACCACCTTATCATCCATAATCCAACACACCCTCCTAATCAAACTTCTCATGCTCATTTCCATCTATCAACTTATATCCTACACATACCACACAGGTTTAAGTCCAGATGTGAAATATAAATTGGGGGAAATTAATTATGATATTGAAGAATATTGGTATGGTGGACGACTTTGGTCATCATCATCATCATCATTGATGGCATCAAGAATTGTAGGGAGTAGTGGTATTTCATTTAATGATGATTTTCATCATGGTGATGATGTTGTTGTTGTTGGGAGGATATTGGGAGAAGAAGAAGAAGAGAATATGAATGAGGGTGATAGTGGTGGTGGTGGTAGGGTGGGTTTTATCACATCATTGTGGAGGGGGAAATTATTTGGTTATCAATATGATGATCATGATGATGAGGGGGGAGAGGAGGAAGTGAGAATGATTGGTGGTGATGGTGGGGGGGAGAGAAGAAACAAGGAGGGGGATGAGGTATCAGTTATTACGAATAATCATGATGTCAAGAATGGTGGTGTTGGTGGTAACCAAGGGGATGGTGGTAGTATTACTACCAATGATGTATCTTCTTCCAAATTATTATCAACAGTGGACTCTTCCTCGACATTGAAGAAAATGGAAAACAAAGAAGACCAATTATTGACCGCTACTACCTCCTCCTCCTCCATCAGTATTACCACCGCCAGCAACAATGACAAGAAGAATACTAGGATAAAACGTCGTCCTGCCATGGCACATGTTTTATCCATCTCTGATTCTCGTCATCCAGGACACAATTATATGCCACGTTCATCTTCATCATCACGAAGAATGAAAAGTAATGTTCACAACTACCAAACAAAATGGACTCTCTCACGGATCCTAGGGACAATAGTATGGATAGGATTAATGATTCCAATATTTGAAGTGGCAATCAGAGAAGTATCTCGAAGATATCGTCTAGGTAGCTTGTTGAGAAGGAGAATACGGATGATGATGAGACGACGATTACTACACCGTGGTGGTTTATCTGGAGGTGAAAATGTTCACATTTTGTAAAAAAAAAAGTGGAATTGTACTATGAAAAAAATGACGAAAACAAAAGAGAGATGGAGAAAGCTAACGATCTCTCTCTCTCTCTGGAAGAGTGAAAGAAGAGAAAAAAAAAGAGAGGAAGAGACTGATTGTATGCAGGTATTTTGTATCTCTTTCTAAAAAAAAGTCAAATGTAACAAGCTAAAAAAAATAGATGCTATAATAAAAGGCAAAATCGCATTACAATTAAAATTATTCATCCTATGATCGTTTTCTATACAAATCTTTCAACCTAAACTATTAACTTGTACAAGACTCCGTTGACAATAAAGGCGGCCGAGTTTCCTTCCCATCAATCAAGGCAAATCGTCCCTTGTCTTGAGGGAACACCATATCGTCCTTCGGCCAAGGCCAGCCTCCAAACTCAGTCCTTTGATAGTCCATAAATGCATCTCTAATTTCCGACTGCGTATTCATCACAAAAGGTCCGTGTTGTGCTACCGGTTCATCTATAGGTTTCCCTTGAAGGAGAAGGAATTGAACTTCTTCGTTTGCTTCTTGATCGAGTTCAATGGGTATATCTTTGGTAGCATCCATTGTTAAACATACCTTCTCATTGATGACCTTTCCATCTACCTTGACATTACTTTTATGACCTTCGATTAGATATAAACTTCGATTGATTCCGCCATCACTGATGTTCGCCTTGGGAATCACAATAGTCCCACCCGGTTGAATAGTAATATGCAATACGGCAACATCATTGGTTGGATCTGCAGCCCAACTATCTGGTGGAGGTGAGTTTTGTTTTACATTGTCTCCCAAGAAGTAGTTACCTGCCCAAACTGTCACTACTGCCTTCTCATCAAGTGTTTTGTGAATTGGAACATCACTGTTCCAAAACATGGCAAAGCTTGGATTCACCATTTTATTTTTGGCTGGAAGATTCAACCAAATCTGAAACAATCGCAAATGATTGGGCTTATCGGCATGTACCAGTGGAAACATTTCACCATGGACAACTCCTCCGCCCGCAGTCATCCACTGTACATCCCCTTCTCCATACCTCCCAGCATTCCCCACCGAATCGGCATGATCAATCAAACCCTCCATTGTCGCCGTGATTGTTTCAAAGCCACGATGCGGATGCTGAGGAAATCCAGGTATCAAATGTCCATGATACATTCTGTAAGGGGCGTGTGGGTTAAAATCAGATCCGTTGCCGGGAAAAGTCGTTTCCATTTTGCCTCCACTTTCATCGGCGGGATATTCGTCTTTGTGGTAGACACAGAATAGGAATGGGTCGAGGGTTGGATAGGGTCCTGACACGGGGAGCTTGGTGGCTCTGAGTATGGCGGCGCTCATGGTTGATAGCAGCAGCATGCATCGATACTAGAGATACTAGAGAGAGAGATGATATAATAGTTTAGTGGGGTAATAGAATTCTCCACCGCCGCGGCTACAACAACATATGCTATCTAGAGATAAGATAACGTAGATAGATGAGCAGGAATTGCAGTGAGAAACCAAATAGATCGCTCTCCTCTCTAGAGAGAGCTACTATCTATAGGTCAAACCTCAAACACGGTCTAGAGAGAGAGGGTCCCTTTTATGAGACAAATACATGATGTACACGTTGACAGCTCAAACTCAGGTTTGCTGAAAAGATGGAAGTGGATGTACAACCGTGGATGATCTCAGTTTTACTTGGATTAGATTATCTACTTCTGAGATCAGAATTGTTTTAGTATTAACTCTTGAAGATCAGTATTGTTGCAATAGTCAATTACGTATATTCCTACACACATTTTGTGTCACAGTGAGAAGTTTACTAGCTGCTCTGCACAATTTTATTTGGAAGATAAGATTCTCTCTGCAACCAGAGGAGAACAAGTCTTTCTGACTTGTTCCCTCACCTTTCCATTTGCAAGACCAAGCGATACACTCAATTGAAATGTTCTTTCAGCCATGTTGTCACGAGCATCTCCTTCCTCAACCAGATTCTTCAATACGTTCAAGAACAAAACATATGTAATGCTACTCGGGTTGCAATGTTCATATTCGTGTATCTTCTTAAAAGCACCTAGGCCAATCAAGTAGGCTTCCCTTCTAACAATAGGATCACCGAATGATCTAGCAGCCGCGTTGATGACAGAGTTGAATGTGATTGTATCAGGTCGTATCAAAGTATTCCCCTTTTCAGACTCTTCGAGCATCTTCTCCAGGAGCAATTCGGCTCTGTATGCTTTTCCGATACTTCTACCTCGAGCATATGCGTCTATGACTGCATTGTAACAAATGGTATTTGGAGCGAGATCCTGTGCACCAAATGAGCCCATGTACTCCATTTCTTCTAATATTTGTTCTGCTTTTTCTGCCGCACGAGGTTGTCGACTCTTACCCAGCGCAGTAATTGCGGATCTATACGTTCGTGTGTTAGGTTTGACATCAATATCTCCTTGATTGTAACGATCTTCCATTTCGCGTAAAAGCTCTTCTGCTCTAAATCCTGCCTCCTCGCCACCTATTTTGGCGTACCCATCAATTACCGATGAGTAACAAACAGTATCCGGTTTTAAGGACGTATCACCAAGGGCATAGTATTCCTTCATCTGTGTCAATAGGTTGTCAGCAGCTTCTGCTTCTCCTGTCCTTGCAAAAGCATTGATAACAGAAGTGTACGTTCTCTTGTTGGGTTTGACATCTTTATCACCCCCCTCATACATTTTCACCATGCGATTCAAGATATCCATTGCTTTTGTGGCACAATCTTTATCGAATTCCGCCGCTTTTGCATAGGCATTAATCACAGCACTATACGAGACTACATCTGGTTTCACTTGGTCATTTTCACCGGATTGGTACGATCTTTCCATTCGGTTGATTATTCTTTCTGCCATCTTTGCTCTTTGTGGTGCACCCGCAGAGAATCTGTTAGTATTGGCATATGCATGTATTACCGAATTGAAGGAACATGTATCTGGTTGTATTCTGTCATCACCAGTTTTTTCAAATTGATCAATCATTCGGTTGAGCCACACCTCGCTGCGTTCTGCAGCATCAGGTAGTTTGCTCTTGGATAGGATTGATATAACTGTATTGTATGATATTGTATTGACAAGTCCAAGATCTTCCATGTTGGCTATTATACTTTCTGCATCTTCCACCTTTTCCTCAGATACTTCCTTTTTGTTTGCTTCTCTTACTTCGTTTAGTAGACAACGTAGTACCGTATTCCACGTAATCGAGTTTGGTTCAATCCCCTTCTCCTCCATCCTCTTCATCAATCTATGTGCATGGCCACTTGCCCCACTCACTTTACCATGAGCATAGGCATTAATCACACTATTGTAACTACATACGTCTGGTGATTTTTCGTAGTATCCGTCATCATGCAGAGCTTCTATGCGCTGAAGCATCTCCTCGGCTCGAATTGCTGCATCTCGTTGACCAGATTTTGCAAGATAGTCTAGGTTCATATTAAGAGATATTATTGGGTCACGTTGAGAGATGCTGTTTTCACGTTGATTTGGGTTTGGTCGACGTCGTTTATTTTTGGACTTATTGGGATTCGAAGAAAATGTGTTGTGAACTTTTGGAGCTACGGATTTGACAATGACCTCCTCGACAATTTGAGCCGAAAAATCTTTCTTTGGACGCCGTTGGTTGCTGGCAGAGAAACCACTGCAAGATGTTGCTAGCAGAGCTAGTAGGGTGGCTTGGTGGAACTTCTTCATGGTTGTTATTATTATTGCTGGAAGTGTGTGGAGGTTTTCTTAGTTACCATCGATAGCTCTTCTACATGGGATGGAATTAGTAGTAAAAGTCTCGCGAGCCGTGTCTAAGCAAGTGAGGCGCTACAATATCTGCTCGTCTGATGAGTCTGATGATAACACCGTCATGATTGGAATAACGCGATCTCCACTTCGGCGAAGAACGCTGCTCTCGCTCCACAATGCCAAGAGGCAGATCAGCAGTGTTGACTCACAATCACTTGCGACGCAACCGTTTCAGCGGCTTGTAGAAACACTCAAGTCTTCCGCTCAAACTTGTACCATCATCGAGTCATCATGCGGAGGACTCATCTCCTCCTCGTTGATGAGTGTGCCGGGTTCATCGAGAGTTTACTTTGGTGGAACTGTTGCTTATAGTACGAAACGAGCTGGTAAATTACTTTGTGGTGATAAACAGTTGCATGATAGGTTGCTAAAGAGCACATCATCTGCTGCAATTGACAACGACGACAAGATGGTGGTTGATGTGCAGGAACATTTGACTGAAGAAACGAAGGCATACATCCAATCAAAACTCAAGTGGACAAAAGAAGCGGCTTTATCTTATTGCAAGCACATGGACACTGACTTTGCAATTGCAGAAGGGGGTGCTACGGGACCTACTTTCCATCCATCTGGAATGAAGTCTGGATTTGCCGTATTGGCAATCGCAGGTCGACGACGTGGACAAGATGACGTTGAAATCCTGGCTCAGAAAGTTGTGCATTCCGCTCATGGGAATAGAGAATTAAACATGAGGCTGTATGCTGACGCTGCTGCCGAATTATGTGTTGAGGCTATGACAATAGCAAACCCATCTCTTGCGATGACAACAGAGCAACCTGATACAGATCATCATCATGTGCAATCAACTAGTGTCACAGATGAACTCTTCCTTGACCGTTCATCTCATCTTCGAAATAATACTGAAGTGATGAAGGAGTTGTACAGTCGTCCAGACGCCCAGCACGTTGTTCTAAAAGGAGCGTCAGAATTGCTGTTTGGATCACATAGTCAGCTTTCATTACCTACAATGGAACATTTTCAAAGCGACACCTTCTTGAAAGCTTTGTTTGAGTCAGATGGTGCTAAGAAAGAAGCACTTGAAAACAGGACATTCATTGGAAGATTAGGTGATGAACAAACCCCTCTCTTTGCTTTGTTTCTCCCTGAAGATGCAAACGCATGCAGTGACAACAACAATAGTTCACCATACTTTGCAAATACGCGGTCTCGTGCTCCGATGTTATCATCACTTCACAACGAAATAGCTCTGACTGCAACAGCATATGTCAATTGGAAAGCTAGTCATAGGTTTTGCACTCGATGTGGCTCTTCTGTGGAGTTTGTTCAGGGAGGAACCTGCTCAAAATGCACTGCTAATGGGCACATGGCTTGGCCAAGACAAGACCCTTCGATCATTGTTCTTGTAACAAACGCTGACTCTACACATGCTTTATTAGCAAGATCTCCTCGTCATCCATCATATCTTTATACCGCACTAGCCGGCTTCGTGGAACCAGGTGAGAACATGGAGAGTGCAGTTGCAAGAGAGGTTCATGAAGAAGTTGGAGTGAATGTAAGCCATCACAGTATCAAATATATCTCCAGTCAGGCATGGCCCTTTCCCCAAAGTTGCATGATTGGATTTCATGCCAAAACTCATTCAGTGGATGGTCTTGCTTCGATAAATATTGACCCAAATGAGCTCGTTGACGCAAAATGGTTTGAGAAAGAAGTCGTTTATTTAGCTGCTAGAGACACGGATAAGATGGGTGCTGTGTTAGATAGACAAGTTGTCGAAGCGCAGCAAGATAATGGAAACTGGACGGGAAGCTTGTTGGTACCCTCAAAAGGTGTTTTGGCTCGTACACTTGTTGATCATTGGCTTGAAGAATGAGATTTAGGCTACATTCGTTGAGATGGAGGTATCATTTTCAATACATACCACAGCCACACACACAGCTTTTCGCGTTGGTGAAAGAGTGATGAACTACAATACCATAATGCAAAAGTTCTTCCAATGCTAGGTTTCGGCTGATGCTCCCGTTTGTATTTCACGCTGCAATATCGATCATTATCGCAATAATTTGTTATGATAACCACATACCACTGTGGTTGGCAGCGTTGTCAACAATCTTCCTACTTCTGAAAATGAGCGAAGTGCTCTCCTGATTATTTCGTATCGTACGATACCCCCGTAGGTATTGTACCAACCATTCGCGACAGCACTTCTCTTTCACTCCCCGTCACTTCTGAGCTCGTCACGACCACCGTTGAGCCTCCCAACAAACCACCAGCCCCATCATCAACAGCAGAAAATGACCAACGGAGAACACTTCTCCATAGTTGAACGGCACAAGAGGCGGTCAGCGGAGATGGAAACGGCGGCATCATGGTCCGACGCGGACGAAGAAGAACGAGAAGAAGAGCAGGATGGTTCAATCGTGGAGATGCCTCGTCGGGCATCTTCCGCTTATTATGAAGTAAATGATGATGATGATGATATTATTATTTCTCATGAAAATGGAGAGCAGAATTATGATGTGCAGGGGATACACAATTTTTCTCGTCGGAATGGCTTGATAGATGTAAACAATGACGACGTAGCTACAGTGCACAATAACGGACGTTTCGAGAGTGATGAGTATTTCCATGGGGAGCAAGGGATTTTCTTTGAAAATGATGGAAGTCAACTTCGTAGTAATCACGATGAGAGAGACTATCAAAGTCATGTGCACGAAGACTCATTTCATGATGATGAGGTGTGTGGGAGCATTCACGATAATTATTTTGCACTGAACAAATTAAATGCCGATGGCAGGGAGGAGAACGACGATGGATATTATCATCATGACGACGGTAACACTGATTATCAAAATGAAGAAATTTACCAACCATTTGACATTGGTAATTTACGACAGCTTCCTTATCCACCATCGCTAGACTTTGGACATGAAGATTACGAGGCGGATGATGAATGTCACGTCGACGACTTTAGTCGAAACGAGCAGAATGGAGATGATGATTATGAGCAAAGCCAAGATGAATGCAAACCAAGAGATCTACCACAACTATCCGCGGAATCTCTTGATGTGGTGCATCGTATTGAAGTGCTCATGGAGAGTATCGTTGCTACGCTTGACAAGATGGGAGTGCCTCAGATCAGCGGGTACAAGGGGCCCAATGACGACGACGATGATGATTCCTATGAAGAGGCACGAGATGTTATTGCTTCAACTCTGAATGAGAAGGGAGATCAAAACTTCTCCAGAACATGGGGGAATATTGGACAATGCCGTACGTTCACGTCAATCTGTCTCGTGCTCTCCTTCATTCATCAGCTGTTACTGTCGATGCGAACAACAACAACGCGTGAGGTATATTACGTGTTTGTTACTCACTTTCGTAGTCAGAGGGAATGTGATAGTGCCATTTTAGATGTAGCAAAGATCCTTGGTGTGTCACGTCGATCACTGGGATTGTCAGCAAGTCCAAAGGGGTGGTTCTGTGGATGCGTAGAGATTACTCGTCGAGGAAAGTTGCCTTCGGGGAAGGATGTTAGTGGAACTATTGATGGAACGGCTCTCTCATCGATTCAAGGTTTGCCTATTACGAGAGAATGGATTGAACGAGACAAGGACGGACGGAATGAACAGGGTGTGGAAATACTCGTAAGCTCCAAAGATGCGAAATGCATCCTCGTTATTGAGAAGGAGGGCGTGTTCAATCGACTGTCGGAGGAGAGATTGTACGACCGCTTCCCGTGTATCATGGTCACCGGCAAGGGATTTCCTGATTTGTGTACAAGAGCGTTGGTCAAGGCACTTCACGATGAATTGAATTTGCCAGTGGTTGGCCTTTGCGACATGAATCCCTACGGCATATCTGTCCTTTCAGTCTACTTTTGTGCTGGAGATCGGATGGGAGTTGACGGTAATTACCGCTACAGCGTGCCTAATGAATGGATGGGGTTACGTCCAACGGAGGTTCGGAAATTGCATCAGAGGCATAGATTCCCCGATACAGTCTTCCAAGAACTTACTGATTTGGATAGGAAGCGCATGGATTCACTTACGGATGAAATGAGTCCCTATCTGGACGAAGATGAAAAGGACGAGGTCGCAGAAGAGATGAAGTACAAGGTTGAGTTGGAAGCATTGTATTGGTTGGGCGCAGACTTCCTTGGAGACTGGATTTATAACAAATTGCAGGCTAGGTTTGAATAGAAGATGGTAGCAGAGAAATTTTATTCTAGATGTTGCTGCCAAACTTGACACTCTATGTAAACGCATCGTGGCATCTCGTTTCTCACAGCATTGAGCTTCACGACGAGAGGCATCCTCAATAGCGGCATCTCGTGCTCTTAGTCGGTGTAGAGAAAGAATATCAACACTGATGCAAAAATGATCTCATTCTGAAAGGAGGCTGTTGCATAGTTGTCAGTGCTCGTGTCCCAGAGGCACCTACACGCGAGAGAGGATGGATTGGATTGAATGCGATTAGTCTAAAACTATAAACGAAAGAGCAGACGATATATTCAGTGCGCTGTAATCACTCGCCTACTCGTAATCTTGACTCCTTGGTCTTTCATCGTTCCAATGGTGGCCTGCACCAATATTTTGTACCTCGGAATATGCATCGACGCCTTGATCTTCTCTTTCACTTCATCGGCGAGAGATTTGGAGAGCTCTTCAAACTCAAATTCGACATCATCGGCGGCTTTCTTCCCCTCCAACTTCTCGCGTAGGATCTCTTCCGCGATGAGCTTTGCCTTGGAGGGGTAAAGCTTGCCTGATTCCTCCGGCTGGGTACGAAAGGTGGGCTCGATGATTGTTTTGATATCTGTCGTTACCATGGTGATGGTTGATTTTACCAAGGGAATACTGGGGTTTCAGCTCAGAAGGTGATGGTTGATTTTGTGGCAGCTCGCGTGACAGTCGAAAAAAATTTGAATCGAGCGACTCTTAATAAATTAGCCCGTCAAGCAATGAATCCCTCAAATCTACAGCAGCTAATCAATGACAAGGAGACTGAGCTGACCAAAATTCGATCCCTTGCAAATGAAGCAGCTCTTCAGCGTGAACACGAAGCGAAAGAGGAAACGCAGCGTATGCTCCTTCAGATGGAACGAGAGGTGGAGAGGATCCAAAGAGAGAGTGAAGATACCATCAATAGAGTCACACAGCAAGTAGAAAATGAGGCACAAATGAGAATACGGAATGCGATGCATGAAATGGAGCAATATCTGGAATGTAGACAGAATGAAATCCATGCTGCGGCATCGTTGAAGATGGAGAAGAGTTGGCAAGGTCGCGAAGACTCGCTCAAAAAGGAGGTGCACCTGTTGCTGAAAAATGAGTTGGATAGGCAGCATGACACTCTCGCAGCTCATTACGAGGGAGTTATCCACAGCAAAGATTGCAATATGAAATTAGTTGAAGAGGAAATGAAGCAGCAATTGGCGAAAGCAGAAGAGCGGCATCGAACTGAAATAGATGCGATGAAGCAACAGTTGGACAAAGTTGCCAATGAAATTTGGACAGACGCACGTGAACAATTTGCCGCTGCAGCAGATGAGGAGATAGAACGCTCCCGTGCCGCCACCAAGTCGCAGTGTAAACAGTTAATAGATGAAAACTCGGAGCTGCGACGTAGCTTGGACGAGAAGGAACGTGTGATAAAGGACAATTTTCGAGTTATGAAGGACATGGAAGATACCTTTCAAGACGTGGCAAGTGAAGTTAATCGCATGCACACAAAGGAAATGGATGATATATCTAACCAAGCATCAAGGCTCATGCAAGACAATGCTCGACTGAAAAATGCCTTGCACGAGATTGGAGCTGAAAATGATCACCTCAAAGATGAACTTGATCAAATCAAAATGATGAACAGATCTCTCGAGGTCAAGTGCAAGGATCAGCTGAAGGTGTTAGATACAGTCGATATGAGCAAAAGTGAGTCCATTAGTCGCATCAATGAGCTTACAGTTTGCAATGAGCTTCTCAAAAGGCAAATGACCGACATTGTGAGTGAAAACAAAGCGTTGGTCGCAGAAAATGAGAAGCAGCGCATAGTCGTAAACGATTTATCGTGCGAGAACAAGAAACAAGCATCTGCCATTGACGACCTACGGGAGACGAACCAAAGCAGAGAAGCAAGAGGCACAACTCTCGAGCAAAAATTGCATGAGGCAAGACAACAGATTTTATCTTTGGAGCAGGAGAATGAAGTCTACGCAACGCAGACGAATCAACTACTGGAACGAAACGATAGGCTTCACTCCGAGATGATTAGCATGTACGAGAAGAAGCTTTCCGCCTCGAAAGAAGAAGCAAATTTGATTGTTTCAGATCTCTCCAGTGAATGCAATAGCCTACGATCGAGGATACTACAATTGCAGAGAGATAACTTCCGATTGGAACAAGACCTGATGGATTCACATCAACGAAAACAGCGATATAGAAACCATGACGATGATGTATCAAAGCCCGAACATCCTTCTCAAGACACACACAAGCTCAACGATGAGAACAAGGCTTTGAAAGAGATCATTAGTATGATGCGAGCTGAAATGGAATCAGCTGTATCAGATGAGTCTCCTTCTGAATCATCAAGAGAGGGTATCATCGAACGACAGCTATCTCTGTGTAGAGCGTATCTAGATTTGCTGCTGAATACACGGGACGCGAGATCGACAAAGTACGATGAATTAACATTTCTACGTTCAAAGAATCGAGAACTGCTCCAAATGATTGATGAGATGAGGCATGCTAGTCTAGTGAACCACTCGAGGCAACCTTGTAGGACTGATGTCCCTTCCATGCAAGAGCAGCGACTAATATCGCGGCTCGAAGAAGCTACATACGAAATTGAGGAGCTGCTACAAGAACGAGATCAGCTCATGAAGCTTTCCAACGAATTAAAGTTTGAGCTCCAGCAAGCAAACCAAAAGGCTCATAAATCAATCTCGACAAGTAATATGAGGGAGCATGAACCTCGGACACACGAAGACGAAGGAGCTGGACAGATTCTTGACGCGATATTGAATGATTTCAGTGCAAGCTACGATGGCGAAAGTCATGAAGAATCTGAGGCCGTTGCATGCATAGGAACGAAGCCACCAACAGGAAACACAACAAATGTACGTATTTTGCAATTTCCACCCTTATATTTACATCTTGTCCTCGCATCTTTGAATATGTCTAACCACTTATCTATTTGCTATCTTCGCCAGATATCTCGCCCCAAAACTGCGACAGATCGAGCTACTTCCAGTCAAAAAGAATCTTATCAACGCATGTTGAAGAGTATCAAGAAAAAGCAAGCCGCTCTTCAAAAAGAAAAGGCGAAAATAAGAAATTGGAGTATAAAAGGATAACATACGCATCGATTTGTTGTTTTCCCAACTCTCTCTATCTCTCTCTTTACTCTGGTACACGGTAGTAACGACTTTCCACAAAAGGCATCTTTGTAACCTCAGCTTTTTGCATCTTTCCTCTAATCTTGAGATTGATCTCAGTTCCAACCTTGGAAAGTTCCGTGTCCACATATCCCATTGCAATAGGCTTCTTCAAACAAGGTGAAAATGTACCACTTGTGACCTCACCAATCTTGGTTTCCCCAGATGCATCGTAAATTTCTGTATGCTCTCTAGCGGGCGCCTTCATACCCATAATTCCCACTCGCTTCTTTGCCACCTTTTGCAACTTGCCATCCGGCTTGAGAATCTTTTCAGCACCTAAGAAACCACCCTCCGCACGACGACGTGACGTTGGTCCGCCCATGGTCCATGCCAATGATCCTTCTACAGGATTGATAGTTTCATTTAAATCATGACCATATAAACACAATCCAGCCTCTAACCGTAATGAGTCTCGTGCACCCAACCCAGTAGGATTTACCGTTGGGTCCTCCAACAATTTGGAGGCAATTGATACAGCATGTTCGGCAGGCATGGCAATTTCGAAGCCATCCTCACCAGTATAACCGCATCGTGTAATCCTACACCCATCAATCCCATCCAATGTCGTTTCTGACCCAGTCATGAATGCCATAGTGGTTAAATCAAATCCACTTGGTAGAATGTTACTCACTGCATTGGCGGCACCTGGTCCCTGAAGTGCGAGCAGTTGCATACTATCTTCCAAGTATTCCATTGTTACGTCTCCACCGAATTCATCCATTTGTTTTTGAAAGTGTTCCATGTCACCAAATTTGGTTGCTCCGTTTACAACCTTGAGATCGAATAATGAATAAAATACATTTATTGTGCACGATGTGGATATGAGATGGGTGTGTGAAAGAGTTGCAAGAGATGTGTATCAACCCAGCAATATCAACAAAATATACCATACGCACCATATAAACATAATCATCATACTTGGTAATAACCGTATCATCGATAATCCCCCCCTCCACATTCGTTACCAAACTCAAACACCCACTTCCCGAACTCAGCCCATTAATATCCCCCACAACAATCCGTTCTAAAAATTTAATTCGATCTTTCCCAAACCAACGAATTTGCCCCATGTGTGACACATCAAATAAGGATGATTTGCTGTCCGAGCGGCACCATAGGTGTTCTTTCATAACGCCACCGTTTTCAGATTTGTAAAGGACGGGGAGGGAGTAGCCTGCGAATGGGACCATGTCCCCGCCTAAATCTTTGTGAAGGTCGTATAGGGCGGTTTTAACGAGAGAGGATTCATCATCATCGCTAGAGGAGGTGGCGAAGGCGCGTCTTGCCAAATTAGTAGAAGACGTGGTGGCTTTGGTGATGGTACGGCGCAGTAGTAGAGTTGAGTTCATGGTTGTTTGCTATTGCTACATAAACAACAGAAGTGTTCAGAATTTTTATGAGAAGAAATAAACGAAAACACGTACTTCAGAGAGAAATGAAAGATCAACAATTTGAGCTCTTTTGTGTGCATTTATCAACTTTATACTGACTTCTGAATATGAAACAAATAAAGTATTTCCCAAAAAATAACTTTCTGTTACTATCTATAATATCTTCCACATTGCATTTTTGCACTTCGCCAAGGATCGCCAACGATTCAAAAATGGGGAGAAGAAAAAGCGTGAGAAATCAAGAAAGCCATGATCAAAATGAAGTAGATATTGAAGCAGCCCGCCTACACGACATTGCTTGACCGACGACCAAGATCAGACCAAGATCAGATAGAGGTGGCTGGCCTGGATTTGCACAAGAAGTAGTATCATAATAATTCTTCTTATGCGGGGCGGACTGACATTATATAAACTGCGATATCATGTTCGAGAACAAAACTGCTACACCAACGCTGAACGCAAAAGATTGGTACTTACTACCACTTCCATCGGAAGCAACCGACGAACAACACCGAGAGGTAGTACAAGTCGGCGTAATAGAAATCCATCCAAACAATCAAAAGATCGTCTATGCAACAAGAAGACGTTCTGACCAATGTCGTGATCTTGGCAAAGAATTAATTGTTGTTCAAGATATTGAAAAAAAAAAACACCCAATACTGTGTTCATTTACACTACGAGAATTAATCAAACATCTCAATCAATTCCGTGAAAAGAGTTATCTTTCCTCTGTATCGGATTTAAAGAATGCTGAAGAGATATTGCAAGGTGGGCATATGGATGTTGTAACGTCGTTATCTGTGCAATTGTTAAGTGCTCAGTTACTTGGGGCTGTGCAGAATATTTCATTTTTGGATAGAGATGCCTTGCGGTTTACACTTGCACCTGGATTGATTGGTGATGATGATAATGATAATGGATACTGTGTAGAACGACTGTTGATTGGATTTCGTCGATGCATGGTGGTTCTTTCCGTCACCTATTCTATAAGTGATGTTAAACAACACAGTAGCATCAACGACAACAATACTAGGCTGCGTGTAGAAGCATTTATCGGCCCTGACAATGTCGATGAGTACGAGAGTGACGAAAAGATTCAAAAGAGGCAACCGTCATCATATGCAATCCCTATTTCTGAACATATATTGGCGTATGGATGTTATGATGGAGGTATTCGATTTTATGACATCAAGAAACGACAACAGCAAAAGGCATGTCTTGGTCCGAATGGTAGGACCAATCCAATTGTCAAGATGGTGAATGCAAATCCAACATTACATTCACAATCGCGTCGTCCAAGAATTGTCAGTGCTTGTGTTAGTGCCAATGCGTACTTATGGGAGCTGGACATATCTATTGATTTGCCCACTGGAGAGATTGATCATTTTGATATCCCACCGCCTGTGGCATGCTTTGATGGGATGGTGGCCGCGGTTAGTTCACGTGGTGTTCCCGTGACGTATCCACCGCCTTTGTCGCCTAGAACTAGGACAACACTCTCACCGTGCTCGTCGTGGGATCAGACTGACCTACTCCATGAGCAATTCCGAATTTCTTACGATGCACATCATGATAGGTTGATTTTTGTATTCGCTCCAGACTGTATTGGTACGTCTTTGAATCCTCAAGCTACTCGACAAGAACGGCTGGATTTGAATGGAGCGTTGACATTTTTTGATCTATCTAATCTCCGCTCAAATGTATGGCCTCCGCCTTCGATTGCCCCGCTCTGTGTTACTTCATTACCACGAACGAAAAATGGAAGGGTGGCATCCGACTTGGTCCTTCCTGGCTACTTTTGTAGCGATGGATTTTCACGTTCAATCTTGATTACTTTATATGCGACAACAGCAAATGAAATCACAGCCGCTATCACAAGCTTGAAGGATAATACTGATTGTGTCCAGAAGGGCGTCAGTTCCGCGTTTCTGACAGACCTGTCTGCGTTACCACTTGATGACGGTCATTCGAACGGATTTGAATGTCATTCGTTAACATTCTCAAGCTCCGATCCTACAATGATTGCCATCGGCACACAACATGGAACGTTACTGGCAAGAGTAACGGAGGCCTTGAATGTAATCTCATCTTCACGCATTGGTGGCAATGCCAATGAACTGATGTCTCTTATAAACGTGTCAAATAACGACTGTCCAGAGCATTTTGCTGAGATGAAAGATTCGTATCTTGATAGTGATGGAAACATAACAAGTAAGGTGGAGCTTCATAGGTTTAACGAAACAGATAACCTACGCATGTCTGTCACAACTGATGCAGCAGACATCAAGGGTCTCAAAGAAGAGCTGAGACATACACTGGCTTTATTAGAAGACTCAAAGAAAAAGAATAGAGAATTGACTATTAAGTTGGCTACGGCAGAGAAGAAGGCAAAATCTTACTTCCGATCATCAGGAGGGCATAGTAGTAACATGATCGATGATTCGATGAAAGAGCCCCGTGCATTGTTGGGGGCTGTTGATGATGACGCACTACATCGGCGGCTGAGTGATCGACTGGGTGATGCTTTAAGCCTCGAAGAAAGTGAAGTAACTTCACCCCAGGACGAAGGTGATGATGTAAGTGAGTTAACTGGGGATTACGTCCAAACAATGCAGGAGGAGAATGCTGACCTGAGGAGACAAGTCCATGAAATGAAAGCAAACAAGGATGATGTCTCTGTTATGAGCAATGATGGCGATTTATTTCAGCAAGTTGAGTGTGAGAAGTTGCACAAGCAACTTTCAATTGCAAAGGAAATGGAACAAAATCTTCGAGATCACATTAACAATTTGGAACAGAATCAAATTCAACTCGAACTCGAGCTTGAAAGTTCGAGGCAGGAAAAAGAGAAGGCCGATATGGAGATATACAATCTAAAAGAGGACAAGCACGAACAGAATTTGGCGTTAACGGACATGGCAAACCTCCTTGAGGAAGAAAAGCAGAAACACTCTGAAGCTATTGCGAGGATGAAACTCCATCCACAAATGCCGCCTCAATCGGAAAACACTGAAACAGATGAAATAATTGCATACCTTGAAGATAAAAATGCTCGACTCCAAGAAAAAGTTGAGTTGTATATGGCGACCGCAACTGCAATGAAAGTTGAGCTACAAAATGCTTACAATGAACTAGAAGAACTACGATACGACCGTCGACGGTAGATATTATAATTAGACATGTTATTTCTTTACAAACAGGCGTGTCCGATGTTTCTGCTCTCTACAACCTCGTCGAAGCAGCCATGTTCAACATGCCCCAACCCTACGATTTCTTACGCCACCCAGTCGCTTCTGATAAAATATACTGATATTTTCGTTGGTGCTCCCGAATAACCAGGGGCATTTGCTCCTCGTGAATCTTCTCAAAACCAAGACTCTCCATGATCCGTTTTAGATTGTCTTTGGAGTACAAAGGCTCTTGTGACACAGGGTCGTGGAATCCACCCAGCCATTTGCTTTTTTTTGTAAATTCTTCCAGCCATGTAAAAGGAGTAACCATAACAACGACACCACCTTTATTTACAATTTTGGGCATCGCATTCAAGGCCGCCATCGGGTCTGGAAGTCGACATAAAAGATTTGATAACATTACAGCGTCAAAGGTAAACCCTTCTTTGGAATCGGCGTACTCTGAAAGAGCACATGCATCACCCTGGAAGAAATTCACCCGCTTCATGACATCAGAATCAACTCCTGGCTCATTTACAACAGATACTTCTTCAGAAATGTCGCCTTCAACAGGAATGCGGAAAGACAATACTTCGCCTGATTGAATTCTTTTCGCCGCCTCAATAAAATTGTTGCTGAAATCGAAGGCTTCAACATGTTCGAATGACTTCGCAAGCTCAAACGACGAACCTCCCACTGCACACCCAACATCCAACGCACGGTTGTTAGTTTTTTCTGGCTCAAGCTTGCACAATAGTTCAGCAACGCGCTGTGGAAACCTGAGCCCATGCGTAGGAGCGTTTTCGTGTTGCATAATAGGATCGACATTCTCCTGCGATCCGGATAAAGGAAAATGAAGTCCAAGATACATTGCGAGTAAAGCATCAGTTTCGTACACATTGCTTTCTGTAGCGGGCAAGTTGTTAGCTTCGGTTTTATCTCTGGCAGCAGCTTGACCAGCAAACGAGCCAGGACACAACTGTGTTGCTGGTGCATCCTCGTCTGAAGCAACTAAACGGAAACCAGAATGCTGCAAGAAGTGCGGTCTGAAGTGGAAGCGTGCAAATACTGATGCTTCGTCACCAGTACTCATAAATGACCCTCCTACAATCATGGAATGCTTTCCATCAAAACAGGGTGTGCTGAAGTCGTCATATACATGATGTACCTCAAAATTCTTCAACGGATTAAAGTGATCTTCAGTCCACTCCCAGTTGTTGCCGATCGTGTCTCTGTGTCCAGATTCAGAAGGGGGATAACAATCAACAGGGCTTGAGGAGGAATACGCCATATTGAGATTTGCAGCTGTCTCACCATATGCAAACTCTGAACCAGGCGTCACCATAACTTTGTCTGCTGATACGTCAGCACGAGCAGCGTCCAAATTGTGTCTTGGGTGACGAATGATTTGATGTTCTGCTTCCGTCAAAAGACGGTATGGTTTTGATGTTGGTGAACCATCTCTTTCAGATTTGTATCTACAATAAGCCTTGCTCTCGTAATACGTAACGTCCACTGGCCAGTCCCATCTCATAGGAACCTCCTCAAAGATTGTTCTTAGTCCATACTCATGCGAGCCAGCTGGACCAACTTGCTTCCAGAAGAAGGGCCATTTCAAATTACGATGTGTCCTCCATGCCCAACCATCTTCACACCAATACTTTTTGTTTCTGTACCCACCATCAGCAACGAATTGCCAAAATTCACCATTAGTAACCATGTGTTCTGATGCGTAGAAATCTGGAACGTTAATCGTACGTTCTCCGTATTCATTGTCCCAACCGTAAGATGGAAAATCAAGCGGCTTTCCCAGCTTAATCTCTTTTCCATCAACTGCAATCATTTGATTGGTAGGGAAATCAACACCTTCCACGGGTTGAGTTGCTTTGGAGCTGTTGTTGTACACCGAAGGATGCAACGTAGGAAAATGAGCAGGAGTTTGTACCAACTCAATCGGTGTTTCGCGAAACAACACAGAACTCGTTTCCAAATGTATCCTTTCGTGTTCAAATCCCATAAACAATGCCCACATTGGATGATGTTGATTCACAGTCACTGGTTCAGTCCCTCCCTTATCATCCAAACTAGGATGTGTCCTAATAGAATGTACAATTGTATTATACACTTCCTTCCTGTACTCATACACCTCCGAAACCGTGGGCCAAACCATATCGTTTTTATGCATATCATCCCAAAGCATCTCATCAACACCCACTTCAAATATCGATTCAAAGTATGCATTCACAGCGTTTTCCAAAACACCAGCCACTCTCAATTTGTTAATGTACAAACAGGGAGTATGCCCATAATAAAAGATCTGGGGATGACGTAATCCATGTACTGGTGGACGATAGAATGGTTCTTCACCATTTAGACCAGCGAATAGCATTTCGAATAGTGTCCATGAATTATCAAAGTATTCAAGTGTGGCTTGACGAGTTACAGATGATAAGTTTGGAAGAGGGAGTGAACGAAGTATTCCCTTGGAGTCTGTACCAGGACAGTATTTTGGTGGTTTGCCAGTGTACCATTCTTCACTCCTTGGGCCTATGAGCCATTCATTGTCACCTCTGTTAAGATTGACCATCCATGCTTCTTGTCGAGTGCGTCGTGCTTCAGAAGATTCGTGTGGTGTGGATGTGGCAGTATCATCATCGTCGTATTCCAACGCCGATGCAACAGCTGCACCACTGCTCTTGGCCCGTGTTTTGATAGAATGAGTAGTGGTGGCAATCGCAGCAGATGTGTTCTCACGAAGAATTGTTCTGTATACATTTCGCTTGGCATGCAGATTGGAGGTGGTTAACACATGAAGTGTTGTGTGGGATCTGGTAATCGGACGTCGCGTAGGCCTAATTGTGCCCGTAGCTCTGCTGGCCACCATACGAAGGGAAGAAGCCGACCGACTTGTTGCTGCGGAGCTGATCATGATAGCGCTTGAGACAGTAAAGAGTGGTGTGGCAGTTACTTATGAGCAGGCGTCGCAAAATTTAATGTTTTGTGAATGAAGGATATTATCATTGACGTGGCTGAGGTGATTCGGTTTGTGTAAGATGAGAGAGGAGGTGTGATGATGTGTGTGTGATTGAGGTGACAAGGACAAGTGGTGGGGTGCTCCTAATTAAGAACCCCTGAGCAAGAAGTTAGGAGGGAATTACCCTTCCGTCACAGACACACTGAAAGCAATTGGTCATAAAAGTTTTTGTTATTGTATTGCAGATGCAAATTGAATGGGTTATGTACTTCATCTTCTTCTCCCGCCATATCCATCTATCTCCATCACCTCGACACGATGACGTTGTCCTCATATTCTATGATGGTCTCCTTGTCTCATTCTAGTACTATACAACCACAACATCTAAGCAGCCAGCATGAAGACATACGCAGCAATCATGATTGGTGCAATCACCGCCGCCCATCTATCCGAAGCCTTCCAGCCATCTATATCTAGAAGGGCCCTCCTCTCCAACGTTGCAAGCGCTTCATCAGCCGTTGTTTTCCTACCAAACATTGCCTCAGCTGCTGAACCCAAGCAAAAGAAAGAGCTTTTACGCGGTGGTAAGAATCTGTCCGATGCATTACACAATGGGACCGATTTGAACGAAAAGGAAGGTGCTGTTGCCAGTGGGTTGCTGGACAAGATGGGCTTGGTAGACATAACACCTGATAAGGGAACGAACGTTCGTGCTCCTCCTACACCGAAGAAACGTTAGATTGTGATGTTGTGTTCGGTGTGCAAGATGTGGCATGTATTAAATATACTATCGTAAGGACGAATTTATATGGTTTAGAATGGACAACACAAACTTAGTTGCACAAAACATGACTTAGCAAAATGAGCCACAACTTCTCAGTTCTCAGTATTTGCATTCTAACTCATAAGCCATTTCAAAATGGAAACAGTTCGTTCTAATTGTTTGTAGTATCTTGACTCTTTGTACATGTTTCCTCACTTTCTTATTTGCTTTTCGTGAAACAATGAACGTCGCTACCGTGTACCCTGCTTCCTCTCGCCGTGCAAGGCTTTGAAGTCATTCTACTGTCCATTCCCTCGTCAAAAAAGGAGTGACAGCTGTCTTGGAGTGTGGACCAATTTGGTGTGGGTTCATCTAGCACAACACAGGAACTGGAAGGATGGTTCGGACTATTTACGAGACCTACCACAGTACTTAGTACATACTTATTTCAGGACGAATAGAAATAGGATGGACTTCAAAATTAGAAATCAAGCAATCACAGTATTGTAGATAATTCCATCTATCTTACATGTATATCGGAGAACACAAGAATCAATAAACGCTGTTAGACTCTAGAGAGCCAAACCAACCATAACGAACGCAGTGATGGCCAGAAACCATGAGAAGCTAGCACCAGCAGCGGGGTTAGACAGGAATGCAGTTTGGATATCCGAACCGTCAACTGTAGCCGAAGCTTTGGCAATGGCAACCGCATGTTCAGGAAGAGCACTCAACGAATCCTCGGTATCTCCCGTGTTGACATCAGTTGTACCACTATCCTGAGAAGAGCTACTCCCAGCCTCAGAGCCGTCTTCATCATAACTACTCTCGTTCTCGTCGCTGGTTTCATCAGAAGCACGGGTAACACCCACCAATTCTTGAATAGTCTTCCCTTCACAGCAAGCGCAGACTAGAATCTGCTGCTTGAAGGTACTGTTCGTGGCCTCCATCTCAGCTTTTGCGTCGGCCTTTTCCTCGTCAGACATATTCCACCAATCAGTAGGCTTCTCTGGCTTTTCGATATTAGTACAATCCGTTACTGATTCAGGACATACAAAGCCAGAACTGCATTCAGAGTCAACCATGTCTTGAAGCTTATCATATTGGGTCCTTGACCACCCTGACCTTGATCAGTGCCTTCACCCAAGTGAAGCACGCGGCCGGCAACACCGGTGAGAGTGAGAAGAGCTGCAATAGTAATGAGGGCTAGTTTCATGGTTGCGTTTATTTGAGGTTTATGAGATTATTTATGCAAGAGAACGACCCAGGCGGCTGTGCCCCTTCGACAAAAAAAACTCTCAAATCCTGCACCACTACCGCACATACATCACACGCACATTTTGGATAACATAATAATATCATCTCACAGAAACAAACCATGGCACTGAATACACTTCTGACAATATCTCTACTCTGCATAACATGCACTGTCCTGAGAATACTACCAGCCGCTGCATTCAGCAGCATATCTTCTCAAACAACTCGCTCTGTGCACAAAGCCAGCAAAGGCTTGATGGTGAGTGCCGACGTGGAAGAAGACACAACAACAACAATAGCTGACATTGAAGAAATAACAACATTTGCCTCTAAAAATGGAGTCGAACTGAAATTCACAACTAATCTTGCACGAGGATATCGTGGTGTAGCGGTAGCAAAGAATGATCCTGAGAATATTCTGGGATACATAGAAGGATTTATCCGTCCCGCCGGTAAAGTGTTGCATGCGGACAAGATGGAGATTTTCAAGAGTGCTTTATATTCAGCAAGGAGGGAGAATGCTGAGTTTACAGGTGGTGGAACATTCTTGGGACCAGGTCTGTTGATTGCATTTGTGTGTTTGTTACACGGTGTTGAGAATGGGTGTCAGAAAATTGAGTTTTTGGCAATTGATGATGCCGAATTTCAACACAAGAGATTGGTTCGGTATTACAAGACTGCAGGATTTGAGGAAGTGAGGTATGTGGGTGAGGAATTGAAGGATATTCCTGATCGTCTTGTTTGGGGTGGATGTGGGACTTTGATGACTAATGATATTGATAAGGTGTTGAGAAAGTGGACAAGGCTTATCAGAAGTGCAAACAGAAGAATGGAGAGTTAAGTAACGAATATTATTTATCGTTTAGTCGCTGTTACAATCATGATGACACTTGATTCCATCCAACAGTATAATAAGCCAACTCCACAGGCTACAGATGTTGCCATCAAGGGTAGGAACTCCACACGTCCACTCGGCAAGAAAACAATCGGATGAATCACTTCCATGAAAAGTAGTAGACATGCCATGACGAAGAAGGCAACGTAGTCAAATAGCGTCAAAAGATTATCGCTGTCCTTTGTCTTTGGAACAATCGATTTTAACGAGAAAATAGCCCCTGACAACCAAGTTATGCATAGTACAACTTTGAGCAGCAGCTCTTCCGTTCGAAACAAAAGTGGAAGCAGCGCAAAAATACCCATGTAAGAAGTCCGAATAAACAGCCTCGCACTGTAACATGATGTTGTCGCAAGCAGAGTTAATGGTATGATTGCCGTCATGATTGCCTTCTCGTGAACATGGAAGCCCAGCATAAATGCCGAGAAGGAAGAGAAGACTATTCCATGGACAAAGAATATTGCTGGGATGAACGAGTTCAATTGCCACCATCGCTTGAGTGATGATGTTCCAACTTTCCAGGCATAAACCGTTGTAGGTACTAGCCCTGTAAGGAGAATCATGGCCACTAGTACTGGTGATGGTTCTGGAAATGGGATGAATGGTTCAACCAAAGTCCGAATATCATCCGGAATGGGTGTACGTCGAAATACAAATGTTGCCACTCGACTTACAAACAAGAAGAGAGCCCAAACATTAGCAGCCCAGTAATCATGCACTAGACCTCTTCCGAATGGAAACAGTCTCTTCAGTATTTGCTCGAGTTGTTCGATAGGATTACTCTGCATCAGAAACGGAATGAATGGACCCAAGAAACAAATCAGTGTCACGCCAGCAAGAAGTATGAACCGCTTCCAACTAAAGTGAAACTTCATGTCTCCTTGATGTGTCTCTTTTCTATCCTTGTAGTTTTTGTAGCTGATTTTTTTCTTGACAAAAAAGCAATGGTGTCTGAGCAGATAAAATACGTAGAGTGGAGCCAGTGTCAGATACAAGTGCTTCATCGCTAGAAGTGCAGCAAATGTTGCTGCTCCTCCTAACTCCCAAAGTTGGTGAGATTGACACGTTTTCGTTTCTCTTTTTTCCTCACTAAGTTGTTTAGTTGTGCCAACATCCATCGTGTGATGTGTCCCTCGTATCATGCAGGCAATTGAACAGAGCAAAATACCAAGCAGCATTCCATTATATTGAAAATGGACATGGTCTAGCATAATCAATCCAGGGTTTGTAACAATCAGAAGGAATGTCAATAGTGTATTGTAAGGACGATTATTATTGTCCCGAAGAACCCTTCCCATCGATGTTGACGCCACGTAGGCTCCAATAAATAATACAGCGTCGATAAGTATAACTGTACATCGATGAAATTTGATACATCTATCTGAGGGTTCATTGTCCACATCTGGCAGTAGGCTCAAACACCGTTCATCTAACCACCCGCTGCGTAGAAGAGCCACCGTTACATAATTATTGCTTAAGAAACTCTCAAAGAAGGCAAATAGGGGCGGATAATCGAGCGTATGTACCGTTCCACCATCGACGTCATCAAAGTACCACTCTGAGAGTGGTAGATGATGCGTTATTGCTAGCCAGTTACGATGGACATCAAAATCAGTGGACCGGTAGGTTGGAATGAGGAGGTACTTTAGTGAAGAAAGAAGGAGGAAGGCAACAAAGACGTGCTTGATTGGAAGGGCTGAGCTACCCGTAGTTGCGGCTGTCATTGTATGGTAGCAAAGAGGTCTTACAATGGTGGGGAAGGGGGAATTATTTTATCATAGGATTTTTTACTTTTTTGTCAAAGGGGGGAATGAAAATGTAGAAGGAGAATAGAGAACAAGATACATTGTGAGAAGTATTGTAAAGCATCTGATACTGATACTTAGCGCTGTCCAAATCGAACTTGTCTAAAGCTGTCCACATCGGCCTGAACAGGTGCTAATGACCATAAATACTTTGTTTGACATAGTAGAAAGATAAATAAACAGGCTCAAACTGTCGTCTTGACTATATAGATGCAAAAGTACCACAATGTATATGTCATGATAAAGTCCAATTTGAGCTGTTAAGAATCACACATCAGACCACCACATCTTACAAAAAGAACTGCCCACACAAGCCAGAGCAGTTGCTAAGTAGTAAAACAAACCTATATGATAGATCAAAGAAGAAACGTTAGATACTAGAGGCAAAAAATAAAGCAACAGAAAAGTAAAAGTAAAACTGTCAACATAGAAAATGTCTAGCACTGTCAACATCTGCCTGAGCAGGTGCTGGTGACCGATTAATGTTTGTTTGAGACAGTAGGAAAGATAAATCAACCAGCTCAGGTCGTCATCTTGTGTAACAGCAACACTGCAACGTCAAATGGGTCATGATGAGGTCCAACTAGGATTTTGAACTTGCCAGGCCACATAAGGCCACCATATCTTATGTAGCGCTGTGCACATCTGCCTGAGCAGGTGCTGGTGACCGATTAATGTTTGTTTGAGACAGTAGGAAAGATAAATCAACCGGCNAGCTTTGAGTCCATAAAGTTGTGCTTGATATACTCTGCCCTCACCTTCTGCTGATATTCTGTATCAACTGTTCTCACTTTGTATGATAGCTCCCTAAGTCGACAGCATCATGTTCTTTTAGTCTTACATTGTTTCGTGTGTTTTATTTCGCGGGATCACATCAAGCTTTCGTCGCAGTACTTCAAATATGGAAAGATGGAGTTGTTAAAACCTGTCATTCTCTCAGGAGTGGGGTGGGGGTTGAGAAAAGTGTATTGCGGTCGCGTAGCCACCTTGCAGCACTTGCTGTGAGGTACTTGCTGTGCTTTCGAAGAACCGATCCGAGAGAGGAGTAAGTGCTTTGAGGTTGCGATCCAACTATAGGACTCGATATTGTGTCACTGAATTCGAAAAACCAATCTAATGACCTATAGTGTTGGCTCCCGCAAATCTAGTCGAAGGCTAAAGGTCTCACGTAAAGACTCCCGCAATTTTCAAATATCTAGCCCTTTCGTAGTTACATATCTATTAGTTTTTGATTTTTAGGCGCCTTTGGGTCCAAGGGAATACATGGGTCCCTCCCCATTCGCCACGTGCTTAGTCGCCGTCGCAACAAGTCTCAGAAGGGGGTGAGGCGAATCTAACGAGAAAAGAGCGTAGAGGCTATCTTACTTTCTCTTACGTAGGACATTTATTTGGCAATTAATTTGGGGAGCCACACTAAACACTAACCAATTGTTTGGAGTTGCGACAAAATTGGCAGTATTGAAGTAAGATGACGTCGTTGAAGTAGGATTTTTCCAAGACCCCCGTGCATTATATTTACACCGTCGGACAATTTTTGTGACGGACAATGAGGAATTCTAATCGTAAAATAAAATGTTGATCGTGCTTATGAACCGTGTCATCTTACTTATTTCTTAGCATCATCACGCGTGCGAAAAAAACATCTTAAGTATTCCATTTGCAATGATTCGAATGTCATCCAGCGCAAAGAAAGTCAAAGATGCAAAAAGCAGTGTGGAGGAGGAGGAGGAGGAGGAGGAGGAGAATTCCAATAGTGTCATGGAAGATGGTATGGTGCCATCGAAGCACGAAGAAGCCGACAACGAGGCTTGTGGTGTGAAAAAAAAGGACAGCGGCGACTCATCCGCATCGTCTACAACAAACTACCCAACACCGACGACTTCAGCCACGGCCACAGTGGAAACAGTGGTGACAAAACAACCAGCACATCAATCAGCAGGGTTGCCATCATTTGCCGCTGCCGCTGCTGCGGCTGCTCCTCCGGTTCCACTGAGAGTGAAGAAGCCAAGAAGAGCTGGTTTCCGAGAGCAATTTTTACAGAAGGTGAGTATGTAGAGCCCATCAACAATACCACCACGCGGTGCTTTTCTTCGTATCAACTCTAACAATCGTTTTTGCTATTATTTTGTTGTCAACGCCACCATACGTACCAACAGCTCAGAGTCATGTTGGATAGAGAAAGCCACAATAATAGTACCATCGTCCAGTGGTCAAATGACGGAAATAGCTTCATCATCAAGGACCAAACCCAGTTCGAGGCGGTAAGTAGTATTTATGACGATGTCACGCCTTCTAAGTTGCAAATTTTTAATCGCATTGAACTTACCCATCATGCTTGTTTCAATAATTAATGCATTTGAACAGGACATAATTCCAACATACTTCGACAAATCAATCGTCTTTGCTAGCTTCCTAAGAAAGCTCTATCGGTGGGGCTTCAATCGAGTGTCCAGTAGACAAACCAGGCGCTATGAATTTGGTTCACCGACTTTCAGGAGGTTTGGTGCTATGACGGATTTGTCTAGGAACGCTGGCAGAGGTGCTTCTATTCAGGTTCAGCAGCAGCAGCAGCAGCAGCCATTCGCTTCGTCTTTGCTGCAAATCATGGCGCAAGCCAACCAACCGCCTTTGCCTAATCCACTGCCAAGCCAGGCAGATGTCGTTGCTGATCTTATCTCAAGCATTCAGCGCCAGCGCAGTAATCAGCAGCTTTCCATAATATCAAGTCAGCAGTCCGCCCTGAATCAAAACAGTCACCTACCGAATAATGCTAATGCAAGCGGCATCCTTCAAAGTTTTGTGGGTAGTAATCAACAGCTGCTACCGAGTCCACATTCTACGCCAAGTCAACAGACCGTGCCAAATCATGCAAACCACAGGAGTAATGTTGACGCAATTAATCACCTTCAGACATTTCAACAATGGTCACATCAAAACCCGACATTGAACATTCTCAATACTGCTCCAAGTCTAAGTATTATGGCTGGAAGTCAAGCGCCTTCCAACGCCATTCATGCCCTCGTGAATCTTTGCGGCATGATATTACCACAGCGCACACTCCCTAACACCAGCATCTCAGCACCTATGTCTCAATTGTTACTTCTAATGCATCGAGTAGTTGAAGAAGAACTACAGCGTAGGTTCCAAGCACACGCTATGCACGAAGCAATCATCGGAACAATTGGGCAAATTGTAGGAGGGAACAACTTGATCGATGAATCAGAAAGACAACGTGGGTTAGAAGCAGCGCTAGGGCAAACAATTGGAGGCACCCGCGAAGCAAAATCTCCGAAGGTACCGCTATCAAATCCAACTGGAATGACTGTACGGGTACCACGCAATCCTGCTGCCCATTCTCAGCATGCAGGTCCACCACCTTCGCCTGGTGGTAATATGGGTGCTTCAATCGCGGCAATTCTGCAGGCCGCTGAAACAGGGCAGCTCGTATAGATGGCTCTTGCGCCAAATAATGGCACAGACACTGGCGCCGATAAAGCCGGCAACGACTAAGGTAAAGCCGACGGACCGCTTTCCGAAGATCATAACATGACAGCTCGGCGGATGATCAAAGATGGAATGAAAGACTGCGACCACGGAACAAATCCCCAAACAATAAATAATGGTTGGTAGAGTGTTAAGACTCAGCTTTAATCACGCTAACCAATGAATTTCCGTAGTAATAGCTGATACGCCCTTCTTCTTCGGTGTGCGTTGTGAAGTTGTGAAGCCTAAGAAGAGATATTCGAGAACGATGAACGAGAGAGCCCTAAATGGGCTAGAGTGCTTGGTTTGACACCATACGTACCCCACTTCGTGGAGACGAAATGCTTCGTACACTTTTGACTAATAATACTAATATGTTGTTACATACAAGTCTGAATCTGAATAGGCAGCCCCAGGCGCAGGGAAAATTTTGGGATTGAGAAGATGCCGAC